>JBBPBP010000472.1:0-16843 GCA_037974735.1 Cicer chorassanicum
TCTTGTGCATCCAATAAGTGATTTTGTGTCATTGGTTGAACATTTAGGTCATTTTCGTCCTCCCAAGGCTTATTCTCGTCCAATTAGGGTTTTTAACCAGTCTTCTGCATCCAATAAGTGATTTTGTGTCATTGGTTGAACATTTAGGTCATTTTCGTCCTCCCTAGGCTTATTCCCGTCCAATTAGGATTTTTAACCAATGTTGTGCATCCAATAAGTGATTTTGTGTCATTGGGTGAACACTTAGGTCATTTTTGTCCTCCCTAGGCTTATTCTCGTCCAATTAGGGTTTTTAACCAATCTTGTCCATCCAATAAGTACATTTGTGTCATTAGTTGAACATTTAGGTCATTTTTGTCCTCCCTAGTCTTATTCTCCTCCAATTAGGTTTTTAACCAATCTTGTGCATCCAATAAGTGATTTTGTGTCATTGGTTGAACATTTAGGTCATTTTCGTCCTCCCAAGGCTTATTCTCGTCCAATTAGGGTTTTTAACCAATCTTGTGCTTCCAATAAGTGATTTTGTGTCATTGGTTGAACATTTAGGTCATTTTCGTCCTCCCAAGGCTTATTCTCGTCCAATTAGGGTTTTTAACCAATCTTGTGCATCCAATAAGTGATTTTGGGTCATTGGTTGAACATTTAGGTCATTTTCGTCCTTCCAAGGCTTATTCTAGTCCAATTAGGGTTTTTAACCACTCTTATGCATCCAATAAGTGATTTTGTGTCATTGGTTGAACATTTAGGTCATTTTCGTCCTCCCAAGGCTTATTCTCGTCCAATTAGGGTTTTTAACCAATCTTGTGCATCCAATAAGTGATTTTGGGTCATTGGTTGAACATTTAGGTCATTTTCGTCCTTCCAAGGCTTATTCTCGTCCAATTAGGGTTTTTAACCAATCTTATGCATCCAATAAGTGATTTTGTGTTATGGTTGAACATTTAGGTCATTTTCATCCTCCCTAGGCTTATTCTCGTCCAATTAGGGTTTTTAACCAATCTTGTGCATCCAATAAATGATTTTGTGTCATTGGGTTAACATTTAGGTAATTTTCGTCCTCCCAAGGCTTATTCTCGTCCAATTAGGGTTTTTAACCAATCTTGTGCATCCAACAAGTGATTTTGTGTCAATTGTTGAACATTTACGTCATTTTCGTCCTCCCTAGGCTTAATCTCGTCCAATTAGGGTTTTTAACCAATCTTGTGCATCGAATAAGTACATTTGTGTCATTAGTTGAACATTTAGGTCATTTTCGTCCTCCCTAGGCTTATTCTCGTCCAATTAGGGTTTTTAATCAATCTTGTACATCCAATAAGTGATTTTGTGTCATTGGTTGAACATTTAGGTCATTTTCGTCCTCCCTAGGCTTATTCTCCTCCAATTAGAGTTTTTAACCAATCTTGTGCATCCAATAAGTACATTTGTGTCATTGGTTGAACATTTAGGTCATTTTCGTCCTCCCTAGGCTTATTCTCGTCCAATTAGGGTTTTTAACCAATCTTGTTCATCGAATAAGTGATTTTGTGTCGTTGGTTGAACATTTAGGTCATTTTCGTCCTCCCAAGGCTTATTCTCGTCCAATTAGGGTTTTTAACCAATCTTGTGCATCCAATAAGTGATTTTGTGTCATTGGTTGAACATTTAGGTCATTTTCGTCCTCCCTAGGCTTATTCTCGTCCAATTAGGGTTTTTAACCAATCTTGTGCATCCAATAAGTGATTTGGTGTCATTGGTTGAACATTTAGGTCATTTTCGTCCTACCTAGGCTTATTCTCGTCCAATTATGGTTCTTAACCACTCTTGTGCATCCAATAAGTGATTTTGTGCTATTGGTTGAACATTTAGGTCATTTTCGTCCTCCCTAGGCTTATTCTCGTCCAATTAGGGTTTTTAGCCAATCTTGTGCATCACATAAGTACATTTGTGTCATTGGTTGAACATTTAGGTCATTTTCGTCCTCCCAAGGCTTATTCTCGTCCAATTAGGGTTTTTAACCAATCTTGTGCATCCAATAAGTGATTTTGTGTCATTGGTTGAACATTTAGGTCATTTTCGTCCTCCCTAGGCTTATTCTCGTCCAATTAGGGTTTTTAACCAATCTTGTGCATCCAATAAGTGATTTTCTGTCATTGGTTGAACATTTAGGTAATTTTCGTCCTCCCTAGGCTTATTCTCGTCCAATTAGGGTTTTTAACCAATCTTGTGCATCCAATAAGTGATTTTGTGTCATTGGTTGAACATTTAGGTCATTTTCGTCCTCCCTAAGCTTATTCTCGTCCAATTAGGGTTTTTAACCAATCTTGTGCATCCAATAAGTACTCTTGTGTCATTGGTTGAACATTTAGGTCATTTTCGTCCTCCCTAGGCTTATTCTCGTCCAATTAGGGTTTTTAACCAATCTTGTGCATCCAATAAGTGATTTTGTGTCATTGGTTGAACATTTAGGTCATTTTCGTCCTCCCAAGGTTTATTCTCGTCCAATTAGGGGTTTTAACCAATCTTGTGCATCCAATAAGTGATTTTGTGTCATTGGTTGAACATTTAGGTCATTTTCGTCCTCCCTAGGCTTATTCTCGTCCAATTAGGGTTTTTAACCAATCTTGTGCATCCAATAAGTGATTTTGTGTCATTGGTTGAACATTTAGGTCATTTTCGTCCTCCCTAGGCTTATTCTCGTCCAATTAGGGTTTTTAACCAATCTTGTGCATCCAATAAGTGATTTTGTAGCATTGGTTGAACATTTAGGTCATTTTCGTCCACCCTAGGCTTATTCTCGTCCAATTAGGGTTTTTAACCAATCTTGTGCATCCAATAAGTGATTTTGTGTCATTGGTTGAACATTTAGGTCATTTTCGTCCTCCCAAGGCTTATTCTCGTCCAATTAGGGTTTTTAACCAATCTTGTGCATCCAATAAGAGATTTTGTGCCATTGGTTGAACATTTAGGTCATTTTCGTCATCCCAAGGCTTATTCTCGTCCAATTAGGGTTTTTAACCAATGTTGTGCATCCAATAAGTGATTTTGTGTCATTGGTTGAACATTTAGGTCATTTTCGTCCTCCCTTGGCTTATTCTCATCAAATTAGGGTTTTTAACCAATCTTGTGCATCAAATAAGTACATTTGTGTCATTGGTTGAACATTTAGGTCATTTTCGTCCTCCCTAGGCTTATTCTCGTCCAATTAGGGTTTTTAACCAATCTTGTGCATCCAATAAGTGATTTTGTGTCATTGGTTGAACATTTAGGTCATTTTCGTCCTCCCTAAGCTTATTCTCGTCCAATTAGTGTTTTTAAACAATCTTGTGCATCCAATAAGTGATTTTGTGCCATTGGTTGAACATTTAGGTCATTTTTGTCCTCCTTCGGCTTATTCTCGTCCAATTAGGGTTTTTAACCAATCTTGTGCATCCAATAAGTGATTTTGTGTCATTGGTTGAACATTTTGGTCATTTTCGTCCTCCCTAGGCTTATTCTCGTCCAATTAGGGTTTTTAACCAATCTTGTGCATCCAATAAGTGATTTTGTGCCATTGGTTGAACATTTAGGTGATTTTCGTCCTCCCAATGCTTATTGTCGTCCAATTAGGGTTTTTAACCAATCTTGTGCATCCAATAAGTACATTTGTGTCATTGGTTGAACATTTAGGTCCTTTATGTCCTCCAAAAGCTTATTCTCGTCCAATTAGGGTTTTTAACCAATCTTGTGCATCCAATAAGTGATTTTGTGTCATTGGTTGAACATTTAGGTCATTTTCGTCCTCCCTAGGCTTATTCTCGTCCAATTAGGGTTTTTAACCAATCTTGTGCATCCAATAAGTGATTTTGTGTCATTGGTTGAACATTTAGGTCATTTTCGTCCTCCCAAGGCTTATTCTATCCAATTAGGGTTTTTAACCAATCTTGTGCATCCAATAAGTGATTTTGTGTCATTGGTTGAACATTTAGGTCATTTTCGTCCTCCCTAGGCTTATTCTCGTCCAATTAGGGTTTTTAACCAATCTTGTGCATCCAATAAGTGATTTTGTGTCATTGGTTGATTATTTAGGCCATTTTCGTCCTCCCTAGGCTTATTCTCGTCCAATTAGGGTTTTTAACCAATCTTGTGCATCCAATAAGTGATTTTGTGTCATTGGTTGAACATTTAGGTCATTTTCGTCCTCCCTATGCTTATTCTCGTCCAATTAGGGATTTTAACCAATCTTGTGCATCCAATAAGTGATTTTGTGTCATTGGTTGAACATTTAGGTCATTTTCGTCCTCCCTAGGCTTATTCTCGTCCAATTAGGGTTTTTAACCAATCTTGTGCATCCAATAAGTACATTTGTGTCATTGGTTGAACATTTAGGTCATTTTCGTCCTCCCTAGGCTCATTCTCGTCCAATTAGGGTTTTTAACCAATCTTGTGCATCCAATAAGTGATTTTGTTTCATTGGTTGAACATTTAGGCCATTTTCGTCCTCCCAAAGCTTATTCTCGTCCAATTAGGGTTTTTAACCAATCTTGTGCATCCAATAAGTACATTTGTGTCATTGGATGAACATTTAGGTCATTTATGTCCTCCCTAGGCTTGTTCTCGTCCAATTAGGGTTTTTAACCAATCTTGTGCATCCAATAAGTGATTTTGTGTCATTGGTTGAACATTTAGGTCATTTTCGTCCTCCCTAGGCTTATTCTCGTCCAATTAGGGTTTTTAACCAATCTTGTGCATCCAATAAGTACATTTGTGTCATTGGTGGAACATTTAGGTCATTTTCGTCCTCCCTAGGCTTATTCTCGTCCAATTAGGGTTTTTAACCAATCTTGTGCATCCAATAAGTGATTTTGTGTCATTGGTTGAACATTTAGGTCATTTTCGTGCTCCCAAGGCTTATTCTCGTCCAATTAGGGTTTTTAACCAATCTTGTGCTTCCAATAAGTTATTTTGTGTCATTGGTTGAACATTTAGGTCATTTTCGTCCTCCCAAGGCTTATTCTCGTCCAATTAGGGTTTTTAACCAATCTTGTGCATCCAATAAGTGATTTTGGGTCATTGGTTGAACATTTAGGTCATTTTCGTCCTTCCAAGGCTTATTCTCGTCCAATTAGGGTTTTTAACCAATCTTATGCATCCAATAAGTGATTTTGTGTTATGGTTGAACATTTAGGTCATTTTAGTCCTCCCAAGGCTTATTCTCGTCCAATTAGGGTTTTTAACCAGTCTTGTGCATCCAATAAGTGATTTTGTGTCATTGGTTAAACATTTAGGTCATTTTGGTCCTCTTAAGGCTTATTCTCGTCCAATTAGGGTTTTTAACCAATCTTGTGCATCCAATAAGTACATTTGTGTCATTGGTGGAACATTTAGGTCATTTTCGTCCTCCCTAGGCTTATTCTCGTCCAATTAGGGTTTTTAACCAATCTTGTGCATCCAATAAGTGATTTTGTGTCATTGGTTGAACATTTAGGTCATTTTCGTCATCCCAAGGCATATTCTCGTCCAATTAGGGTTTTTAACCAGTCTTGTGCATCCAATAAGTGATTTTGTGTCATGGTTGAACATTTAGGTCATTTTCGTCCTCCTTATGCTTATTCTCGTCCAATTAGGGTTTTTAACCAATCTTGTGGATCCAATAAGTGATTTTGTGTCATTAATTGAACATTTAGGTCATTTTCGTCCTCCCTAGGCTTATTCTCGTCCAATTAGGGTTTTTAACCAATCTTGTGCATCCAATAAGTGATTTTGTGTCATTGGTTGAACATTTAGGTCATTTTGGTCCTCTTAAGGCTTATTCTCGTCCAAATAGTGTTTTTAACAAGTCTTGTGCATCCAATAAGAACATTTGTGTCATTGGTTGAACATTTAGGTCATTTTCGTCCTCCCAAGGCTTATTCTCGTCCAATTAGAGTTTTTAACCAATCTTGTGCATCCAATAAATGATTGTATGTCATTGGTTGAACATTTAGGTCATTTTGTTCCTCCCTAGGCTTATTCTCGTCCAATTAGTGTTTTTAACCAATCTTGTGCATCGAATAAGTGATTTTGTGTCATTTGTTGAACATTTAGGTCATTTTCGTCCTCCCAAGGCGTATTCGCGTCCAATTAGGGTTTTTCACCAATCTTGTGCATCCAATAAGTACATTTGTGTCATTGGTTGAACATTTAGGTCATTTTCGTCCTCCCAAGGCTTATTCTAGTCCAATTAGGGTTTTTAACCAATCTTGTGCATCCAATAAATGATTTTGTGTCATTGGTTGAACATTTAGGTCATTTTCGTCCTCCCAAGGCTTATTCTTGTCCAATTAAGGTTTTTAACCAATCTTGTGCATCCAATAAGTGATTTTGTGTCATTGGTTGAACATTTAGGTAATTTTTGTCCTCTTAAGGCTTATTCTCGTCCAAATAGTGTTTTTAACCAGTCTTGTGCATCCACTAAGAACATTTGTGTCATTGGTTGAACATTTAGGTCATTTTCGTCCTCCCAAGACTTATTCTCGTCCAATTAGGGTTTTTAACCAATCTTGTGCATCCAATAAGTACATTTGTGTCATTGGTTGAACATTTAGGTCATTTTCGTCCTCCCAAGGCTTATTCTCGTCCAATTAGGGTTTTTAACCAATCTTGTTCATCGAATAAGTGATTTTGTGTCGTTGGTTGAACATTTAAGTCATTTTCGTCCTCCCTAGGCTTTTTCTCTTCCAATTAGGGTTTTTAACCAATCTTGTGCATCCAATAAGTACATTTGTGTCATTGGTTGAACATTTAGGTCATTTTCGTCCTCCCTAGGCTTATTCTCGTCCAATTAGGGTTTTTAATCAATCTTGTACATCCAATAAGTGATTTTGTGTCATTGGTTGAACATTTAGGTCATTTTCGTCCTCCCTAGGCTTATTCTCCTCCAATTAGAGTTTTTAACCAATCTTGTGCATCCAATAAGTACATTTGTGTCATTGGTTGAACATTTAGGTCATTTTCGTCCTCCCTAGGCTTATTCTCGTCCAATTAGGGTTTTTAACCAATCTTGTTCATCGAATAAGTGATTTTGTGTCGTTGGTTGAACATTTAGGTCATTTTCGTCCTCCCAAGGCTTATTCTCGTCCAATTAGGGTTTTTAACCAATCTTGTGCATCCAATAAGTGATTTTGTGTCATTGGTTGAACATTTAGGTCATTTTCGTCCTCCCTAGGCTTATTCTCGTCCAATTAGGGTTTTTAACCAATCTTGTGCATCCAATAAGTGATTTTGTGTCGTTGGTTGAATATTTAGGTCATTTCCGTCCTCCCAAGGCTTATTCTCGTCCAATTAGGGTTTTTAACCAATCTTGTGCATCCAGTAAGTGATTTTGTGTCATTGGTTGAACATTTAGATCATTTTCGTCCTCCCAAGGCTTATTCTCGTCCAATTAGGGTTTTTAACCAACCTTGTGCATCCAATAACTACATTTGTGTCATTGGTTGAACATTTAGGTCATTTTCGTCCTCCCAAGGCTTATTCTCGTCCAATTAGGGTTTTTAACCAATCTTGTGCATCCAATAAGTACATTTGTGTCATTGGTTGAACATTTAGGTCATTTTCGTCCTCTGAAGGCTTATTCTCGTCCAATTAGAGTTTTTAACCAATCTTGTGCATCCAATAAGTGATTTTGTGTCATTGGTTGAACATTTAGGTCATTTTCGTCCTCCCTAGGCTTATTCTCGTCCAATTAGGGTTTTTAACCAATCTTGTGCATCCAATAAGTGATTTTGTGTCATTGGTTGAACATTTAGGTCATTTCCGTCCTCCCAAGGCTTATTCTCGTCCAATTAGGGTTTTTAACCAATCTTGTGCATCCAATAAGTAATTTTGTGTCATTGGTTGAACATTTTGGTCATTTTCGTCCTCCGAAAGCTTATTCTCGTCCAATTAGGGTTTTTAACCAATCTTGTGCTTCCAATAAGTGATTTTGTGTCATTGGTTGAACATTTAGGTCCTTTTGGTCCTCCCTAGGCTTATTCTCGTCCAATTAGGGTTTTTAACCAATCTTGTGCATCCAATAAGTGATTTTGTGTCATTGGTTGAACATTTAGGTCATTTTCGTCCTCCCTAGGCTTATTCTCGTCCAATTAGGGTTTTTAACCAATCTTGTGCATCCAATAAGTATACTTGTGTCATTGGTTGAACATTTAGGTCATTTTCGTCCTCCCTAGGCTTATTCTCGTCCAATTAGGGTTTTTAACCAATCTTGTGCATCCAATAAGTGATTTTGTGTCATTGGTTGAACATTTAGGTCATTTTCGTCCTCCCTTGGCTTATTCTCGTAAAATTAGGGTTTTTAACCAATCTTGTGCATCCAATAAGTGATTTTGTGTCATTGGTTGAACATTTAGGTCATTTTCGTCCTCCCTAGGCTTATTCTCGTCCAATTAGGGTTTTTAACCAATCTTGTGCATCCAATAAGTGATTTTGTGTCATTGGTTGAACATTTAGGTCATTTTCGTCCTACCTAGGCTTATTCTCGTCCAATTAGAGTTTTTAACCAATCTTGTGCATCCAATAAGTGATTTTGTGTCATTGGTTGAACATTTAGGTCATTTTCGTCCTCCTAAGGCTTATTCTCGTCCAATTAGGGTTTTTAACCAATCTTGTGCATCCAATAAGTGATTTTGTGTCATTGGTTGATTATTTAGGTCATTTTCGTCCTCCCAAGGCTTATTCTCGTCCAATTAGGGTTTTTAACCAATCTTGTGCATCCAATAAGTGATTTTGTGTCATTGGTTGATCATTTAGGTCATTTTCGTCCTCCCAAGGCTTATTCTCGTCCAATTAGGGTTTTTAACCAATCTTGTGCATCCAATAAGTGATTTTGTGTCATTGGTTGAACATTTAGGTCATTTTCGTCCTCCCAAGGCTTATTCTCGTCCAATTAGGGTTTTTAACGAATGTTGTGCATCCAATAAGTGATTTCGTGTCATTCGTTGAATATTTAGGTCATTTTCGTCCTCCCTAGGCTTATTCTCGTCCAATTAGGGTTTTTAACCAATCTTGTGCATCCAATAAGTGATTTTGTGTCATTGGTTGAACATTTAGGTCATTTTCGTCCTCCCAAGGCATATTCTCGTCCAATTAGGGTTTTGAACAAATCTTTTGCATCCAATAAGTGATTTTGTGTCATTGGTTGAACATTTAGGTCATTTTCGTCCTCCCAAGGCTTATTCTCGTCCAATTAGGGTTTTGAACAAATCTTGTGCATCCAATAAGTACATTTGTGTCATTGGTTGAACATTTAGGTCATTTTCGTCCTCCTAAGGCTTATTCTCGTCCAATTCGGATTTTTAACCAATCTTGTGCATCCAATAAGTGATTTTGTGTCATTGGTTGAACATTTATGTCATTTTCGTCCTCCCAAGGCTTATTCTCCCTCAATTAGGGTTTTTAACCAATCTTGTGCATCCAATAAGTACATTTGTGTCATTGGTTGAACATTTAGGTCATTTTCGTCCTCCCAAGGCTTACTCTCGTCCAATTAGGGTTTTTAACCAATCTTGTGCATCCAATAAGTAAATTTGTGTCATTGGTTGAACATTTAGGTCATTTTCGTCCTCCCTAGGCTTATTCTCGTCCAATTAGGGTTTTTAACCAATCTTGTGCATCCAATAAGTGATTTTGTGTCATTGGTTGAACATTTAGGTCATTTTCGTCCTCCTAAGGCTTATTCTCGTCCAATTAGGGTTTTTAACCAATGTTGTGCATCCAATAAGTACATTTGTGTCATTCGTTGAACTTTTAGGTCATTTTCGTCCTCTTAAGTCTTATTCTTGCCAATTAGGGTTTTTAACCAATCTTGTGCATCCAATAAGTACATTTGCGTCATCGGTTGAACATTTAGGTCATTTTCGTCCTCCCAAGGCTTATTCTTGGCCAATTAGGGTTTTTAACCAATCTTGTGCATCCAATAAGTGATTTTGTGTCATTGGTTGAACATTTAGGTCATTTTCGTCCTCCCTAGGCTTATTCTCGTCCAATTAGGGTTTTTAACCAATCTTGTGCATCCAATAAGTGATTTTGTGTCATTGGTTGAACATTTAGGTCATTTTCGTCCTCCCAAGGCTTATACTCGTCCAATTAGGGTTTTTAACCAGTCTTCTGCATCCAATAAGTGATTTTGTGTCATTGGTTGAACATTTAGGTCATTTTCGTCCTCCCTAGGCTTATTCCCGTCCAATTAGGGTTTTTAACCAATCTTGTGCATCCAATAAGTACATTTGTGTCATTAGTTGAACATTTAGGTCATTTTCGTCCTCCCTAGTCTTATTCTCCTCCAATTAGGGTTTTTAACCAGTCTTCTGCATCCAATAAGTGATTTTGTGTCATTGGTTGAACATTTAGGTCATTTTCGTCCTCCCTAGGCTTATTCCCGTCCAATTAGGGTTTTTAACCAATCTTGTGCATCCAATAAGTACATTTGTGTCATTGGTGGAACATTTAGGTCATTTTCGTCCTCGCTAGGCTTATTCTCGTCCAATTAGGGTTTTTAACCAATCTTGTGCATCCAATAAGTGATTTTGTGTCATTGGTTGAACATTTAGGTCATTTTCGTCCTCCCAAGGCTTATTCTCATCCAATTAGGGTTTTTAACCAATCTTGTGCATCCAATAAGTGATTTTGTGTCATGGTTGAACATTTAGGTCATTTTCGTCCTCCTTATGCTTATTCTCGTCCAATTAGGGTTTTTAACCAATCTTGTGCATCCAATAAGTGATTTTGTGTCATTGGTTGAACATTTAGGTCATTTTCGTCCTCCCTAGGCTTATTCTCGTCCAATTAGGGTTTTTAACCAATCTTGTGCATCCAATAAGTACATTTGTGTCTTTGGTTGAACATTTAGGTCATTTTCGTCCTCCCAATTCTTATTCTCGTCCAATTAGGGTTTTTAACCAATCTTGTGCATCCAATAAGTGATTTTGTGTCATTGGTTGAACATTTAGGTCATTTTCGTCCTCCTAAGGCTTATTCTCGTCCAATTAGGGTTTTTAACGAATGTTGTGCATCCAATAAGTGATTTTGTGTCATTGGTTGAACATTTAGGTCATTTTCGTCCTCCCAATGCTTATTCTCGTCCAATTAGGGTTTTTAACCAATCTTGTGCATCCAATAAGTGATTTTGTGTCATTGGTTGAACATTTAGGTCATTTTCGTCCTCCCTAGGCTTATTCTCGTCCAATTAGGGTTTTTAACCAATCTTGTGCATCCAATAAGTACATTTGTGTCAATGGTTGAACATTTAGGTCATTTTCTTCCTCCCTAGGCTTTTTCTCGTCCAATTAGGGTTTTTAACCAATCTTGTGCATCCAATAAGTACATTTGTGTCATTGGTTGAACATTTAGGTCATTTTCGTCCTCCCTAGGCTTATTCTCGTCCAATTAGGGTTTTCAACCAATCTTGTGCATCCAATAAGTACATTTGTGTCATTGGTTGAACATTTAGGTCATTTTCGTCCTCCCAATGCTTATTCTCGTCCAATTAGGGTTTTTAACCAATCTTGTGCATCCAATAAGTGATTTTGTGTCATTGGTTGAAAATTTAGGTCATTTTCGTCCTCCCAATGCTTATTCTCGTCCAATTAGGGGTTTTAACCAATCTTGTGCATCCAATAAGTGATTTTGTGTCATTGGTTGAACATTTAGGTCATTTTCGTCCTCCCTAGGCTTATTCTCGTCCAATTAGGGTTTTTAACCAATCTTGTGCATCCAATAAGTACATTTGTGTCATTGGTTGAACATTTAGGTCATTTTCGTCCTCCCTAAGCTTATTCTGGTCCAATTAGGGTTTTTAACCAATCTTGTGCATCCAATAAGTGATTTTGTGTCATTGGTTGAACATTTAGGTCATTTTCGTCCTCCCAAGGCTTATTCTTGTCCAATTAGGGTTTTCAACCAATCTTGTGCATCCAATAAGTGATTTTGTGTCATTGGTTGAACATTTAGGTCATTTTCGTCCTCCCATGGCTTATTCTCGTCCAATTAGGGTTTTTAACCAATCTTGTGCATCCAATAAGTACATTTGTGTCATTGGTTGAACATTTAGGTCATTTTCGTCCTCCCTAGGCTTATTCTCGTCCAATTATGGTTTTTAACCAATCTTGTGCATCCAATAACTACATTTGTGTCATTGGTTGAACAATTAGGTCATTTTCATCCTCCCAAGGCTTATTCTCGTCCAATTAGGGTTTTTAACCAATCTTGTGCATCCAATAAGTGATTTTGTGTCATTGGTTGAACATTTAGGTCATTTTCGTCCTCCCTAGGCTTATTCTCGTCCAATTAGGGTTTTTAACCAATCTTGTGCATCCAATAAGTGATTTTGTGTCATTGGTTGAACATTTAGGTCATTTTCGTCCTCCCAAGGCTTATTCTCGTCCAATTAGGGTTTTTAACCAATCTTGTGCAACATATAAGTACATTTGTGTCATTGGTTGAACATTTAGGTCATTTTCGTCCTCCCTAGGCTTATTCTCGTCCAATTAGGGTTTTTAACCAATCTTGTGCATCCAATAAGTGATTTTGTGTCATTGGTTGAACATTTAGGTCATTTTCGTCCTCCCAAGGCTTATTCTCGTCCAATTAGGGTTTTTAACCAATCTTGTGTATCGAATAAGTGATTTTATGTCATTGGTTGAACATTTAAGTCATTTTCGTCCTCCCAAGGCTTATTCTCTTCCAATTAGGGTTTTTAACCAATCTTGTGCATCCAATAAGTACATTTGTGTCATTGGTTGAACATTTAGGTCATTTTCGTCCTCCCTAGGCTTATTCTCGTTCAATTAGGGTTTTTAACCAATCTTGTGCATCCAATAAGTACCTTTGTGTCATTGGTTGAACATTTAGGTCATTTTCGTCCTCCCTAGTCTTATTCTCGTCCAATTAGGGTTTTTAACCAATCTTGTGCATCCAATAAGTACATTTGTGTCATTGGTTGAACATTTAGGTCATTTTCGTCCTCTCTAGGCTTATTCTCGTCCAATTAGGGTTTTTAACCAATCTTGTGTATCCAATAAGTGATTTTGTGTCATTGGTTGAACATTTAGGTAATTGTCGTCATCCCAAGGCTTATTCTCGTCCAATTAGGGTTTTTAACCAATCTTGTGCATCCAATAAGTGATTTTGTGTCATTGGTTGAACATTTAGGTCATTTTCGTCCTCCCAAGGCTTATTCTCGTCCAATTAGGGTTTTTAACCAATCTTTTGCATCCAATAAGTGATTTTGTGTCGTTGGTTGAACATTTAGGTCATTTTCGTAATCCCTAGGCTTATTCTCGTCCAATTAGGGTTTTTAACCAATCTTGTGCATCCAATAAGTGATTTTGTGTCATTGGTTGAACATTTAGGTCATTTTCGTCCTCCCAAGGCTTATTCTCGTCCAATTAGGGTTTTCAACCAATCTTGTGCATCCACTAAGTGATTTTGTGTCATTGGTTGAACATTTAGGCCATTTTCGTCCTCCCTAGGCTTATTCTCGCCCAATTAGGGTTTTTAACCAATCATGTGCATCCAATAAGTGATTTTGTGCCATTGGTTGAACATTTAGGTCATTTTCGTCCTCCCAAGGCTTATTCTCGTCCAATTAGGGTTTTTAACCAATCTTGTGCATCCAATAAGTGATTTTGTGTCATTGGTTGAACATTTAGGTCATTTTCGTCCTCCAAAGGCTTATTCTCGTCCAAATAGGGTTTTTAACCAATCTTGTGCATCCAATAAGTACATTTGTGTCATTGGTTGAACATTTAGGTCATTTTTGTCCTCCCTAGGCTTATTCTCGTCCAATTAGGGTTTTGAACCAATCTTGTGCATCCAATACGTACATTTGTGTCATTGGTTGATCATTTAGGTCATTTTCGTCCTCCCAAGGCTTATTCTCGTCCAATTAGGGTTTTTAACCAATCTTGTGCATCCAATAAGTGATTTTGTGTCATTGGTTGAACATTTAGGTCATTTTCGTCCTCCCAAGGCTTATTCTCGTCCAATTAGGGTTTTTAACCAATCTTGTGCATCCAATAAATGATTTTGTGTCATTGGTTGAACATTTATGTCATTTTTGTCCTCCCAAGGCTTATTCTCGTCCAATTAGGGTTTTGAACCAATCTTGTGCATCCAATAAGTACATTTGTGTCATGGGTTAATCATTTAAGTCATTTTCGTCCTCCCAAGGCTTATTCTCGTCCAATTAGGGTTTTTAACCAATCTTTTGCATCCAATAAGTACATTTGTGTCATTGGTTGAACATTTAGGTCATTTTCGTCCTCCCAAGGCTTATTCTCGTCCAATTAGGGTTTTTAACCAATCTTGTGCATCCAATAAGTGATTTTGTGTCATTGGTTGAACATTTAGGTCATTTTCGTCCTCCCAAGGCTTATTCTCGTCCAATTAGGGTTTTTGATCAATCTTGTGCATCCAATAAGTACATTTGCGTCATTGGTTGAACATTTAGGTCATTTTCGTCCTCCCAAGGCTTATTCTCGCCCAATCAGGGTTTTTAACCAATCTTGTGCATCCAATAAGTGATTTTGTGTCATTGGTTGAACATTTAGGTCATTTTCGTCCTCCCTAGGCTTATTCTCGTCCAATTAGGGTTTTTAACCAATCTTGTGCATCCAATAAGTGATTTTGTGCCATTGGTCGAACATTTAGGTCATTTTCGTCCTCCCAAGGCTTATTCTCGTCCAATTAGGGTTTTTAACCAATCTTGTGCATCCAATAAGTGATTTTGTGTCATTGGTTGAACATTTAGGTCATTTTCGTCCTCCCAAGGCTTATTCTCGTCCAATTAGGGTTTTTAACCAATCTTGTGCATCCAATAAGAACATTTGTGTCATTGGTTGAACATTTAGGTCATTTATGTCCTCCAAAGGCATATTCTCGTCCAATTAGGGTTTTTAACCAATCTTGTGCATCCAATAAGTGATTTTGTGTCATTGGTTGAACATTTAGGTCATTTTCGTCCTCCCTAGGCTTATTCTCGTCCAATTAGGGTTTTTAACCAATCTTGTGCATCCAATAAGTGCTTTTGTGCCATTGGTTAAACATTTAGGTCATTTTCGTCCTCCCTAGGGTTATTCTAACCCAATTAGGGTTTTTAACCAATCTTGTGCATCCAATAAGTGATTTTGTGTCTTTGGTTGAACATTTAGGTCATTTTCGTCCTCCCTAGGCTTATTCTCGTCCAATTTGGGTTTTTAACCAATCTTGTGCATCCAATAAGTGCTTTTGTGTCATTGGTTGAACATTTAGGTCATTTTCGTCCTCCCTAGGCTTATTCTCGTCCAATTAGGGTTTTTAACCAATCTTGTGCATCCAATAAGTGATTTTGTGTCATTGGTTAAACATTTAGGTCATTTTGGTCCTCTTAAGGCTTATTCTCGTCCAATTAGGGTTTTTAACCAATCTTGTGCATCCAATAAATGATTTTATGTCATTGGTTGAACATTTAGGTCATTTTGTTCCTCCCTAGGCTTATTCTCGTCCAATTAGGGTTTTTAAGCAATCTTGTGCATCGAATAAGTTATTTTGTGTCATTTGTTGAACATTTAGGTCATTTTCGTCTTCCCAAGGCGTATTCGCGTCCAATTAGGGTTTTTAACCAATCTTGTGCATCCAATAAGTACATTTGTGTCATTGGTTGAACATTTAGGTCATTTTCGTCCTCCCAAGGCTTATTCTAGTCTAATTAGGGTTTTAAACCAATCTTGTGCATCCAATAAATGATTTTGTGTCATTGGTTGAACATTTAGGTCATTTTCGTCCTCCCAAGGCTTATTCTCGTCCAATTAAGGTTTTTAACCAATCTTGTGCATCCAATAAGTGATTTTGTGTCATTGGTTGAACATTTAGGTCATTTTTGTCCTCTTAAGGCTTATTCTCGTCCAAATAGTGTTTTTAACCAGTCTTGTGCATCCACTAAGAACATTTGTGTCATTGGTTGAACATTTAGGTCATTTTCGTCCTCCCAAGGCTTATTCTCGTCCAATTAGGGTTTTTAACCAATCTTGTGCATCCAATAAGTACATTTGTGTCATTGGTTGAACATTTAGGTCATTTTCGTCCTCCCTAAGCTTATTCTCGTCCAATTAGGGTTTTTAACCAATCTTGTGCATCCAATAAGTGATTTTGTGTCATTGGTGAACATTTAGGTCATTTTCGTCCTGCCTAGGCTTATTCTCATCCAATTAGGGTTTTTAACCAGTCTTGTGCATCCAATAAGTGATTTTGTGTCATTGGTTGAACATTTAGGTCACTTTCGTCCTCCCAAGGCTTATTCTCGTCCAGTTCGGGTTTTTAACCAATCTTGTGCATCCAATAAGTAAATTTGTGTCATTGGTTGAACATTTAGGTCACTTTCGTCCTCCCAAGGCTTATTCTCGTCCAATTAGGGTATTTAACCAATCTTGTACATCCAATAAGTTAATTTGTGTCATTGGTTGAACATTTAGGTCATTTTCGTCCTCCCAACGCTTATTCTCGTCCAATTAGGGTTTTTAACCAATCTTGTGCTTCCAATAAGTGATTTTGTGTCATTGGTTGAACATTTAGGTCATTTTCGTCCTCCAAAGGCTTATTCTCGTCCAATTAGGGTTTTTAACCAATCTTGTACATCCAATAAGTTAATTTGTGTCATTGGTTGAACATTTAGGTCATTTTCGTCCTCCCTAGGCTTATTCTCGTCCAATTAGGGTTTTTAACCAATCTTGTGCATCCAATAAGTACATGTGTGTCATTGGTTGAACATTTAGGTCATTTTCGTCCTCCTTAGGCTTATTCTCGTCCAATTAGGGTTTTTAACCAATCTTATGCATCCAATGAGTACATTTGTGTCATTGGTTGAACATTTAGGTCA
>JBBPBP010000472.1:19131-41597 GCA_037974735.1 Cicer chorassanicum
CTCGTCCAATTAGGGTTTTTAACCAATCTTGTGCATCCAATAAGTACATGTGTGTCATTGGTTGAACATTTAGGTCATTTTCGTCCTCCTTAGGCTTATTCTCGTCCAATTAGGGTTTTTAACCAATCTTATGCATCCAATGAGTACATTTGTGTCATTGGTTGAACATTTAGGTCACTTTCGTCCTCCCAAGGCTTATTCTCGTCCAGTTAGGGTTTTTAAGCAATCTTGTGCATCCAATAAGTACATGTGTGTCATTGGTTGAACATTTAGGTCATTTTCGTCCTCCCTAGGCTTATTCTCGTCCAATTAGGGTTTTTAACCAATCTTGTGCATCCAATGAGTACATTTGTGTCATTGGTTGAACATTTAGGTCATTTTCGTCCTCCCAACGCTTATTCTCGTCCAATTAGGGTTTTTAACCAATCTTGTGCTTCCAATAAGTGATTTTGTGTCATTGGTTCAACATTTAGGTCATTTTCGTCCTCCCAAGGCTTATTCTCGTCCAATTAGGGTTTTTAACCAATCTTGTGCATCCAATAAGTACATTTGTGTCATTGGTTGAACATTTAGGTCATTTTCGCCCTCCATAGGCTTATTCTCGTCCAATTAGGGTTTTTAACCAATCTTGTGCATCCAATAAGTGATTTTGTGTCATTGGTTGAACATTTAGGTCATTTTCGTCCTCCCAAGGCTTATTCTCGTCCAATTAGGGTTTTTAACCTATCTTGTGCATCCAATAAGTAGATTTGTGTCATTGGTTGAACATTTAGGTCACTTTCGTCCTCCCAAGGCTTATTCTCGTCCAATTAGGGTTTTTAACAAATCTTGTGCATCCAATAAGTACATTTGTGTCATTGGTTAAAACATTTAGGTCATTTTCGTCCTCCCAAGGCTTATTCTCGTCCAATTAGGGTTTTTAACCAATCTTGTGCATCCAATAAGTGATTTTGTGTCATTGGTTGAACATTTAGGTCATTTTCGTCCTCCCAAGGCTTATTCTCGTCCAATTAGGGTTTTTAACCAATTTTGTGCATCAAATAAGTACATTTGTGTCATTGGTTGAACATTTAGGTAATTTTCGTCCTCCCAAGGCTTATTCTCGTCCAATTAGGGTTTTTAACCAATCTTGTGCATCCAATAAGTACATTTGTGTCATTGGTTGCACATTTAGGTCATTTTCGTCCTCCCAAGGCTTATTCTCGTCCAATTAGGATTTTTAACCAATCTTGTGCATCCAATAAGTGATTTTGTGTCATTGGTTGAACATTTAGGTCATTTTCGTCCTCCCAAGGCTTATTCTCGTCCAATTAGGGTTTTTAACCAATCTTGTGCATCAAATAAGTGATTTTGTGTCATTTTTTGAACTTTTAGTTCATTTTCGTCCTCCCAAGGCTTATTCTCGTCCAATTAGGGTTTTTAACCAATCTTGTGCATCCAATAAGTACATTTGTGTCATTGGTTGAACATTTAGGTCATTTTCGTCCTCCCTAGGCTTATTCTCGTCCAATTAGGGTTTTTAACCAATCTTGTGCATCCAATAAGTGATTTTGTGTCATTGGTTGAACATTTAGGTCATTTTCGTCCTCCCTAGGCTTATTCTCGTCCAATTAGGGTTTTTAACCAATCTTGTGCATCCAATAGGTGATTTTGTGTCATTTGTTGAACATTTAGGTCATTTTCGTCCTCCCTTAGCTTATTCTCGTCCAATTAGGGTTTTTAACCAATCTTGTGCATCCAATAAGTACATTTGTGTCATTGGTTGAACATTTAGGTCATTTTCGTCCTCCCTAGGCTTATTCTCGTCCAATTAGGGTTTTTAACCAATCTTGTGCATCCAATAAGTACATTTGTGTCATTGGTTGAACATTTGGGTCTTTTTCGTCCTCCCTCGGCTTATTATCGTCCAATTAGGGTTTTTAACCAATCTTGTGCATCCAATAAGTGATTTTGTGTCATTGGTTGAACATTTAGGTCATTTTCGTCCTCCCTAGGCTTATTCTCGTCCAATTAGGGTTTTTAACCAATCTTGTGCATCCAATAAGTGATTTTGTGCCATTGGTTGAACACTTAGGTCATTTTCGTCCTCCAAGGGCTTATTGTTGTCCAATTAGGGTTTTTAACCAATCTTGTGCATCCAATAAGTGATTTTGTGTCATTGGTTGAACATTTAGGTCATTTTCGTCCTCCCTAGGCTTATTCTCGTCCAATTAGGGTTTTTAACCAATCTTGTGCATCCAATAAGTGATTTTGTGCCATACGTTGAACATTTAGGTCATTTTCGTCCTCCCAAGGCTTATTCTAGTCCAATTAGGGTTTTTAACCAATCTTGTGCATCCAATAAGTACATTTGTGTCATTGGTTGAACATTTAGGTCATTTTCGTCCTCCCTAGGCTTATTCTCGTCCAATTAGGGTTTTTAACCAATCTTGTGCATCCAATAAGTGATTTTGGTTCATTGGTTGAACATTTAGGTCATTTTCGTCCTCCCTAGGCTTAATCTCGTCCAATTAGGGTTTTTAACCAATCTTGTGCATCCAATATGTACATTTGTGTCATTGGTTGAACATTTAGGTCATTTTCGTCATCCCTAGGCTTATTCTCGTCCAATTAGGGTTTTTAACCAATCTTGTGCATCCAATAAGTGATTTTGTGTCATTGGTTGAACATTTAGGTCATTTTCGTCCTCCCTAGGCTTATTCTCGTCCAATTAGGGTTTTTAACCAATCTTGTGCATCCAATAAGTACACTTGTGTTATTGGTTGAACATTTAGGTCATTTTCGACCTTCCAAGGCTTATTGTTGTCCAATTAGGGTTTTTAACCAATCTTGTGCATCAAATAAGTGATTTTGTGTCATTGGTTGAACATTTATGTCATTTTCGTCTTCCCTAGGCTCATTCTCGTCCAATTAGGGTTTTTAACCAATCTTGTGCATCCAATAAGTGATTTTGTGTCATTGCTTGAACATTTAGGTCATTTTCGTCCTCCCTAGGCTTATTCTCGTCCAATTAGGGTTTTTAACCAATCTTGTGCATCCAATAAGTTATTTTGTGTCATTGGTTGAACATTTAGGTCATTTTCATCCTCCCAAGGCTTATTCTCGTCCAATTAGGGTTTTTAACCAATCTTGTGCATCCAATAATTTATTTTGTGTCATTGGTGAACATTTAGGTCATTTTCGTCCTCCCTAGGCTTATTCTCGTCCAATTAGGGTTTTTAACCAATCTTGTGCATCCAATAAGTACATTTGTGTCATTGATTGAACATTTAGGTCATTTTTGTCCTCCCTAGGCTTATTCTCGTCCAATTAGGGTTTTTAACCAATCTTGTGCATCCAATAAGTGATTTTGTGTCATTGGTTGAACATTTAGGTCATTTTCGTCCTCCCTAGGCTTATTCTCGTCCAATCAGTGGTTTTAACCAATCTTGTGCATCCAATAAGTGATTTTGTGTCATTGGTTTAACATTTAGGTCATTTTCATCCTCCCAAGGCATAATCTCGTCGAATTAGGGTTTTTAACCAATCTTGTGCATCCAATAAGTGATTTTGTGTCATTGGTTGAACATTTAGGTCATTTTCGTCCTCCCTAGGCTTATTCTCGTCCAATTAGGGTTTTTAACCAATCTTGTGCATCCAATAAGTACAATTGTGTCATTGGTTGAACATTTAGGTCATTTTCGTCCTCCCAAGGATTATTCTCGTCCAATTAGGGTTTTTAACCAATCTTGTGCATCAAATAAGTGATTTTGTGTCATTGGTTGAACATTTAGGTCATTTTCGTCCTCCCTAAGCTTATTCTCGTCCAATTAGGGTTTTTAACCAATCTTGTGCATCCAATAAGTGATTTTGTGTCATTGGTTGAACATTTAGGTCATTTTCGTCCTCCCAAAGCTTATTCTCGTCCAATTAGGGGTTTTAACCAATCTTGTACAACCAATAAGTACATTTGTGTCATTCGTTGAACATTTAGGTCATTTTCGTCCTCCCATGGCTTATTCTCGTCCAATTAGGGTTTTCAACCAATGTTGTGCTTCCAATAAATGATTTTGTGTCATTGGTTGAACATTTAGGTCATTTTCGTCCTCCCAAGGCTTATTCTCGTCCAATTAGGGTTTTTAACCAGTCTTCTGCATCCAATAAGTGATTTTGTGTCATTGGTTGAACATTTAGGTCATTTTCGTCCTCCCTAGGCTTATTCCCGTCCAATTAGGGTTTTTAACCAATCTTGTGCATCCAATAAGTGATTTTTTGTCATTGGGTGAACACTTAGGTCATTTTTGTCCTCCCTAGGCTTATTCTCTTCCAATTAGGGTTTTTAACCAATCTTGTGCATCCAATAAGTACATTTGTGTCATTAGTTGAACATTTAGGTCATTTTCGTCCTCCCTAGTCTTATTCTCCTCCAATTAGGGTTTTTAACCAGTCTTCTGCATCCAATAAGTGATTTTGTGTCATTGGTTGAACATTTAGGTCATTTTCGTCCTCCCTAGGCTTATTCCCGTCCAATTAGGGTTTTTAACCAATCTTGTGCATCCAATAAGTACATTTGTGTCATTGGTTGAACATTTAGGTCATTTTCGTCCTCCCCAGGCTTATTCTCGTCCAATTAGGGTTTTTAACCAATCTTGTGCATCCAATAAGTACATTTGTGTCATTGGTTGAACATTTAAGTCATTTTCATCCTCGCTAGGCTTATTCTCGTCCAATTAGGGTTTTTGACCAATCTTGTGCATCCAATAAGTACATTTGTGTCATTGGTGGAACATTTAGGTCATTTTCGTCCTCGCTAGGCTTATTCTCGTCCAATTAGGGTTTTTAACCAATCTTGTGCATCCAATAAGTACATTTGTGTCATTAGTTAAACATTTAGGTCATTTTCGTCCTCCCTAGGCTTATTCTCGTCCAATTAGGGTTTTTAATCAATCTTGTACATCCAATAAGTGATTTTGTGTCATTGGTTGAACATTTAGGTCATTTTCGTCCTCCCTAGGCTTATTCTCATCCAATTAGGGTTTTTAACCAATCTTGTGCATCCAATAAGTACATTTGTGTCATTGGTTGAACATTTAGGTCATTTTCGTCCTCCCTAGGCTTATTCTCGTCCAATTAGGGTTTTTAACCAATCTTGTTCATTGAATAAGTGAATTTGTGTCGTTGGTTGAACATTTAAGTCATTTTCGTCCTCCCTAGGCTTTTTCTCTTCCAATTAGGGTTTTTAACCAATCTTGTGCATCCAATAAGTACATTTGTGTCATTGGTTGAACATTTAGGTCATTTTCGTCCTCCCAAGGCTTATTCTCGTCCAATTAGGGTTTTTGACCAATCTTGTGCATCCAATAAGTACATTTGTGTCATTGGTGGAACATTTAGGTCATTTTCGTCCTCCCTATGCTTATTCTCGTCCAATTAGGGTTTTAAACCAATCTTGTGCATCCAATAAGTGATTTTGTGTCATTGGTTGAACATTTAGGTCATTTTCGTCCTCCCAAGGCTTATTCTCGTCCAATTAGGCTTTTTAACCAATCTTGTGCATCCAATAAGTACATTTGTGTCATTGGTTGAACATTTTGGTCATTTTCGTCCTCCCAAGGCTTATTCTCGTCCAATTAGGGTTTTTAACTAGTTTTGTGCATCCAATAAGTGATTTTGTGTCATTGGTTGAACATTTAGGTCATTTTCGTCCTCCCTAGGCTTATTCTCGTCCAATTAGGGTTTTTAACCAATCTTGTGCATCCAATAAGTGATTTTGTGTCATTGGTTGAACATTTAGGTCATTTTCGTCCTCCCAAGGCTTATTCTCGTCCAATTAGGGTTTTTAACCAATCTTGTGCATCCAATAAGTACATTTGTGTCATTGGTTGAACATTTAGGTAATTTTTCCTCCTCCCAAGGCTTATTCTCGTCTAATTAGGGTTTTTAACCAATCTTGTGCATCTAATAAGTGATTTTGTGTCATTGGTTGAACATTTAGGTCATTTTCGTCCTCCTTAGGCTTATTCTCGTCCAATTAGGGTTTTTAACCAATCTTGTGCATCCAATAAGTGATTTTGTGTCATTGGTTGAACATTTAGGTCATTTTCGTCCTCCCTAGGCTTATTCTCGTCCATTTAGGGTTTTTAACCAATCTTGTGCATCCAATTAGTACATTTGTGTCATTGGTTGAACATTTAGGTCATTTTCGTCCTCCCAATGCTTATTCTCGTCCAATTAGGGTTTTTAACCAATCTTGTGCATCCAATAAGTGATTTTGTGTCATTGGTTGAACATTTAGGTCATTTTCGTCCTCCCAAGGCTTATTCTCATCCAATTAGGGTTTTTAACCAATCTTGTGCATACAATAAGTACATTTGTGTCATTGGTTGAACATTTAGGTCATTTTCGTCCTCCCTAGGCTTATTCTCGTCCAATTAGGGTTTTTAACAAATGTTGTGCATCCAATAAGTACATTTGTTTCATTGGTTGAACATTTAGGTCATTTTCGTCCTCCCAATGCTTATTCTCGTCCAATTAGGGTTTTTAACCAATCTTGTGCATCCAATAAGTGATTTTGTGTCATTGGTTGAACATTTAGGTCATTTTCATCCTCCCTAGGCTTTTTCTCATCCAATTAGTGTTTTTAACCAATCTTGTGCATCCAATAAGTACATTTGTGTCATTGGTTGAACATTTAGGTCATTTTCGTCCTCCCAAGGCTTATTCTCGTCCAATTAGGGTTTTTAACCAATCTTGTGCATCCAATAAGTGATTTTGTGTCATTGGTTGAACATTTAGGTCATTTTCGTCCTCCCAAGGCTTATTCTCATCCAATTAGGGTTTTTAACCAATATTGTGCATCCAATAAGTGATTTTGTGTCATTGGTTGAACATTGAGGTCATTTTCGTCCTCCGAAGGCTTATTCTTATCCAATTAGGGTTTTTAACCAATCTTGTGCATCCAATAAGTACATTTGTGTCATTGGTTGAACATTTAGGTCATTTTCGTCCTCCCAATGCTTATTCTCGTCCAATTAGGGTTTTTAACCAATCTTGTGCATCCAATAAGTACATTTGTGTCATTGGTTGAACATTTAGGTCATTCTCGTCCTCCCAAGGCTTATTCTCGTCCAATTAGGGTTTTTAACCAATCTTGTGCATCCAATAAGTGATTTTGTGTCATTGGTTGAACATTAAGGTCATTTTCGTCCTCCCAAGGCTTATTCTCGTCCAATTAGGGTTTTTAACCAATCTTGTGCATCCAATAAGTACATTTGTGTCATTGGTTGAATATTTAGGTCATTTTCGTCCTCCCAAGGCTTATTCTCGTCCAATTAGGGTTTTTAACCAATCTTGTGCATCCAATAAGTGATTTTGTGTCATTGGTTGAACATTTAGGTCATTTTCGTCCTCCCAAGGCTTATTCTCGTCCAATTAGGGTTTTTAACCAATCTTGTGCATCCAATAAGTGATTTTGTGTCATTGGTTGAACATTTAGGTAATTTTCGTCCTACCTAGGCTTATTCTCGTCCAATTAGGGTTTTTAACCAATCTTGTGCATCCAATAAGTGATTTTGTGTCATTGGTTGAACATTTAGGTCATTTTCGTCCTTCCAAGGCTTATTCTCGTCCAATTAGGGTTTTTAACCAATCTTGTGCATCCAATAAGTACATTTGTGTCAATTGTTGAACATTTAGGTCATTTTTCGTCCTCCCAAGGCTTATTCTCGTCCAATTAGGGTTTTTAACCAATCTAGTGCATCCAATAAGTGAGTTTGTGTCGTTGGTTGAACATTTAGGTCATTTTCGTCCTTCCAAGGCTTATTCTCGTCCAATTAGGGTTTTTAACCAATCTTGTGCATCCAATAAGTGATTTTGTGTCATTGGTTGAACATTTAGGTCATTTTCGTCCTCCCAAGGCTTATTCTCGTCCAATTAGGGTTTTTAACCAATCTTTTGCATCTAATAAGTGATTTTGTGTCATTGGTTGAACATTTAGGTCATTTTCGTCCTCCCAAGGCTTGTTCTCGTCCAATTAGAGTTTTTAACCAATCTTGTGCATCCAATAAGTGATTTTGTGTCGTTGGTTGAACATTTAGGTCATTTTCGTCCTCCCAAAGCTTATTCTCGTCCAATTAAGGTTTTTAACCAATCTTGTGCATCCAATAAGTGATTTTGTGTCATTGGTTGAACATTTAGGTCATTTTCGTCCTCCCTAGGCTTATTCTCGTCCAATTAGGGTTTTTAACCAATCTTGTGCATCCAATAAGTGATTTTGTGTCATTGGTTGAACATTTAGGTCATTTTCGTCCTCCCAAGGCTTATTCTCGTCCAATTAGGGTTTTTAACCAATCTTGTGGGTCCAATAACTGATTTTGTGTCATTGGTTGAACATTTTGGTCATTTTCGTCCTCCCTAGGCTTATTCTCGTCCAATTAGGGTTTTTTAACAATCTTGTGCATCCAATAAGTGATTTTGTGCCATTGGTTGAACATTTAGGTCATTTTCGTCCTCCCAAGGCTTATTCTCGTCCAATTAGGGGTTTTAACCAATCTTGTGCATCTAATAAGTACATTTGTGTCATTGGTTGAACATTTAGGTCATTTATATCCTCCAAAAGCTTATTCTCGTCCAATTAGGGTTTTTAACCAATCTTGTGCATTCAATAAGAGATTTTGTGTCATTGGTTGAACATTTAGGTCATTTTCGTCCTCTCAAGGCTTATTCTCGTCCAATTAGGGTTTTTAACCAATCTTGTGCATCCAATAAGTGATTTTGTGTCATTGGTTGAACATTTAGGTCATTTTCGTCCTCCCAAGGCTTATTCTCGTCCAATTAGGGTTTTTAACCATTCTTGTGCATCCAATAAGTGATTTTGTGTCATTGGTTGAACATTTAGCTCATTTTCATCCTCCCAAGGCTTGTTCTCGTCCAATTAGGGTTTTTAACCAATCTTGTGCATCCAATAAGTGATTTTGTGTTGTTGGTTGAACATTTAGGTCATTTTCGTTCTCCAATGGCTTATTCTCGTCCAATTAGGGTTTTTAACCAATCTTGTGCATCCAATAAGTGATTTTGTGTCATTGGTTGAACATTTAGGTCATTTTCGTCCTCCAATACTTATTCTCGTCCAATTAGGGTTTTTAACCAATCTTGTGCATCCAATAAGTGATTTTGTGTCATTGGTTGAACATTTAGGTCATTTTCGTCCTCCCAAGGCTTATTCTCGTCCAATTAGGGTTTTTAACCAATCTTGTGCATCCAATAAGTGATTTTGTGTCATTGGTTGAACATTTAGGTCATTTTCGTCCTCCCAAGGCTTATTCTCGTCCAATTAGGGTTTTTAACAAATCTTGTGCATCCAATTAGTACATTTGTGTCATTGGTTGAACATTTAGGTCATTTTCGTCCTCCCTAGGCTTATTCTCGTCCAATTACGGTTTTTAACCAATCTTGTGCATCCAATAAGTGATTTGGTGTCATTGGTTGAACATTTAGGTCATTTTCGTCCTCCCTAGGCTTATTCTCGTCCAATTAGGGTTTTTAACCAATCTTGTGCATCCAATAAGTGATTTTGTGTCATTGGTTGAACATTTAGGTCATTTTCGTCCTCCCAAGGCTTATTCTCGTCCAATTAGGGTTTTTAACCAATCTTGTGCATCCAATAAGTACATTTGTGTCATTCGTTGAACATTTTGGTCATTTTCGTCCTCCCAAGGCTTATTCTCGTCCAATTAGGGTTTTTAACCAATCTTGTGCATCCAATAAGTGATTTTGTGTCATTGGTTGAACATTTAGGTCATTTTCGTCCTCCCAAGGCTTATTCTCGTCCAATTAGGGTTTTTAACCAATCTTGTCCATCCAATAAGTGATTTTGTGTCATTGGTTGAACATTTAGGTCATTTTCGTCCTCCCAAGGCTTATTCTCTTCCAATTAGGGTTTTTAACCAATCTTGTGCATCCAATAAGTGATTTTGTGTCATTGGTTGACCATTTGGGTCATTTTCGTCCTCCCTAGGCTTATTCTCTTCCAATTAGGGTTTTAACCAATCTTGTGCATCCAATAAGTGATTTTGTGTCATTGGTTGAACATTTGGGTCATTTTCGTCCTCCAAAGGCTTATTCTCGTCCAATTAGGGTTTTTAACCAATCTTGTGCATCCAATAAGTGATTTTGTGTCATTGGTTGAACATTTAGGTCATTTTCGTCCTCCCAAGGCTTATTCTCATCCAATTAGGGTTTTTAACCAATCTTGTAAATCCAATAAGTGATTTTGTGTCATTGGTTGAACATTTAGGTCATTTTCGTCCTCCCAAGGCTTATTCTCGTCCAATTAGGGGTTTTAACCAATCTTGTGTATCCAATAAGTGAATAAGTCTTGAACATTTAGGTCATTTTCGTCCTCCCTAGGCTTATTCTCGTCCAATTAGGGTTTTTAACCAATCTTGTGCATCCAATAAGTGATTTTGTGTCATTGGTTGAACATTTAGGTCATTTTCGTCCTCCCAAGGCTTATTCTCGTCCAATTAGGGTTTTTAACCAATCTTGTGCATCCAATAAGTGATTTTGTGTCATTGGTTGAACATTTAGGTCATTTTCGTCCTCCCAAGGCTTATTCTCGTTCAATTAGGGTTTTTAACCAATCTTGTTCATCCAATAATTGATTTTGTGTCATTGGTTGAACATTTAGGTCATTTTCGTCGTCCCTAGGCTTATTCTGGTCCAATTAGGGTTTTTAACCAATCTTGTGCATCCAATAAGTGATTTTGGGTCATTGGTTGAACATTTAGGTCAATTTCGTCCTCCCTAGGCTTATTCTCGTCCAATTAGGGTTTTTAACCAATCTTGTGCATCCAATAAGTGATTTTGTGTCATTGGTTGAACATTTAGGTCATTTTCGTCCTCCCAAGGCTTATTCTCGTCCAATTAGGGTTTTTAACCAATCTTGTGCATCCAATAAGTGATTTTGTGTCATTGGTTGAACATTTAGGTCATTTCCTTCCTCCCAAGGCTTATTCTTGTCCAATTAGGGTTTTTATCCAATCTTGTGCATCCAATAAGTACATTTGTGTCATTGGTTGAACATTTAGGTCATTTTTCGTCCTCCCAAGGCTTATTCTCGTCCAATTAGGGTTTTTGACCTATATTGTGCATCCTATAAGTACATTTGTGTTATTGGTTGAACATTTAGGTCATTTTCGTCCTCCCAAGGCTTATTCTCGTCCAATTAGGGTTTTTAACCAATCTTGTGCATCCAATAAGTACATTTGTGTCATTGGTTGAACATTTAGGTCATTTTCGTCCTCCCAAGGCTTATTCTCGTCCAATTAGAGTTTTTGACCAATCTTGTGCATCCAATAAGTACATTTGTGTCATTGGTTGAACATTTAGGTCATTTTCGTCCTCCCAAGGCTTATTCTCGTCCAATTAGGGTTTTTAACCAATCTTGTGAATCCAATAACTACATTTGTGTCATTGGTTGAACATTAAGCTCATTTTCGTCCTCCAAAGGCTTATTCTCGTCCAATTAGGGTTTTTAACCAATCTTGTGCATCCAATAAGTGATTTTGTGTCATTGGTTGAACATTTAGGTCATTTTCGTCCTCCCAAGGCTTATTCTCGTCCAATTAGGGTTTTTATCCAATCTTGTGCATCAAATAAGTGATTTTGTGTCATTGGTTGAACATTTAGGTCATTTTCGTCCTCCCTAGGCTTATTCTCGTCGGATTAGGGTTTTTAACCAATCTTGTGGATCCAATAAGTGATTTTGTGTCATTGGTTGAACATTTAAGTCATTTTCGTCCTTTCTAGGCTTATTCTCGTCCAATTAGGGTTTTTAAACAATCTTGTGCATCCAATAAGTGATTTTGTGCCATTGGTTGAACATTTAGGTCATTTTCGTCCTCCCAAGGCTTATTCTCGTCCAATTAGGGTTTTTAACCAATCTTGTGCATCCAATAAGTGATTTTGTGTCATTGGTTGAACATTTAGGTCATTTTCGTCCTCCCAAGGCTTATTCTCGTCCAATTAGGGTTTTTAACAAATCTTGTGCATCCAATACGTACATTTGTGACATTGGTTGAACATTTAGGTCATTTTCGTCCTCCCAAGGCTTATTCTCGTCCAATTAGGGTTTTTAACCAATCTTGTGCATCCAATAAGTGATTTTGTGTCATTGGT
Source organism: Cicer chorassanicum (assembly GCA_037974735.1). Classification (NCBI taxonomy): domain Eukaryota; kingdom Viridiplantae; phylum Streptophyta; class Magnoliopsida; order Fabales; family Fabaceae; genus Cicer; species Cicer chorassanicum. The sequence continues at coordinate 31,288 of JBBPBP010000472.1, forward strand.
TGAACATTTAGGTCATTTTCGTCCTCCCAAGGCTTATTCTCGTCCAATTAGGGTTTTTAACCAATCTTGTGCATCCAATAAGTGATTTTGTGTCGTTGGATGAACAATTAGGTCATTTTCGTCCTCCCAAGGCTTACTCTCGTCCAATTAGGGTTTTTAACCAATCTTGTGCATCCAATAAGTACATTTGTGTCATTGGTTGAACATTTAGGTCATTTTCGTCCTCCCAAGGCTTATTCTCGTCCAATTAGGGTTTTTAACCAATCTTGTGCATCCAATAAGTGATTTTGTGTCATTGGTTGAACATTTAGGTCATATTCATCCTCCCTAGGCTTATTCTCGTCCAATTAGGGTTTTTAACCAATCTTGTGCATCCAATAAGTGATTTTGTGCCATTGGTTGAACATTTAGGTCATTTTCGTCCTCCCAAGGCTTATTCTCGTCCAATTAGGGTTTTTAACCAATCTTGTGCATCCAATAAGTACATTTGTGTCATTGGTTGAACATTTAGGTCATTTGCGTCCTCCCTAGGCTTATTCTCGTCCAATTAGGGTTTTTAACCAATCTTGTGCATCCAATAAGTGATTTTGTGTCATTGGTTGAACATTTAGGTCATTTTCGTCCTCCCAAGGCTTATTCTCGTCCAATTAGGGTTTTTAACCAATCTTGTGCATCCAATAAGTGATTTTGTGTCATTGGTTGAACATTTAGGTCATTTTCGTCCTCCCAAGGCTTATTCTCGTCCAATTAGGGTTTTTAACCAATCTTGTGCATCCAATAAGTACATTTGTGTCATTGGTTGAACATTTAAGTCATTTTTGTCCTCCCAAGGCTTATTCTCGTCCAATTAGGGTTTTTAACCAATCTTGTGCATCCAATAAGTGATTTTGTGTCATTGGTTGAACATTTAGGTCATTTTCGTCCTCCCAAGGCTTATTCTCGTCCAATTAGGGTTTTTAACCAATCTTTTGCATCCAATAAGTGATTTTGTGTCGTTGGTTGAACATTTAGGTCATTTTCGTAATCCCTAGGCTTATTCTCGTCCAATTAGGGTTTTTAACCAATCTTGTGCATCCAATAAGTGATTTTGTGTCATTGGTTGAACATTTAGGTCATTTTCGTCCTCCCAAGGCTTATTCTCGTCCAATTAGGGTTTTTAACCAATCTTGTGCATTTAATAAGTACATTTGTGTCATTTTTTGAACATTTAGGTCATTTTCGTCCTCCCTAGCCTTATTCTCATCCAAATAGGGTTTTTAACCAATCTTGTGGATCCAAGAAGTGATTTTGTGTTATTGGTTGGACATTTAGGTCAGTTTTGTCCTCCCAAGGCTTATTCTCGTCCAATTAGGGTTATAACCAATCTTGTGCATCTAATAAGTGATTTTGTGTCATTGGTTGAACATTTAGGTCATTTTCGTCATCCCTAGGCTTATTCTCGTCCAATTAGGGTTTTTAACCAATCTTGTGCATCCAATAAGTGATTTTGTGTCATTGGTTGAACATTTAGGTCATTTTCGTCCTCCCAAGGCTTATTCTCGTCCAATTAGGGTTTTTAACCAATCTTGTGCATCCAATAAGTACATTTGTGTCAATGGTTGATGATTTAGGTCATTTTCGTCCTCCCAATGCTTATTCTCGTCCAATTAGGGTTTTTAACCAATCTTGTGCATCCAATAAGTGATTTTGTGTCATTGGTTGAACATTTAGGTCATTTTCGTCCTCCCAAGGCTTATTCTCGTCCAATTGGGGTTTTTAACCAATCTTGTGCATCCAATAAGTGATTTTGTGTCATTGGTTTAACATTTAGGTCATTTTCGTCCCTCCAAGGCTTATTCTCGTCCAATTAGGGTTTTTAACCAATCTTGTGCATCCAATAAGTGATTTTGTGTCATTGGTTGAACATTTAGGTCATTTTCGTCCTCCCAAGGCTTATTCTCGTCCAATTAGGGTTTTTAACCAATCTTGTGCATCCAATAAGTGATTTTGTGTCATTGGTTGAACATTTAGGTCATTTTCGTCCTCCAAAGGCTTATTCTCGTCCAAATAGGGTTTTTAACCAATCTTGTGCATCCAATAAGTACATTTGTGTCATTGGTTGAACATTTAGGTCATTTTTGTCCTCCCTAGGCTTATTCTCGTCCAATTAGGGTTTTGAACCAATCTTGTGCATCCAATACGTACATTTGTGTCATTGGTTGATCATTTAGGTCATTTTCGTCCTCCCAAGGCTTATTCTCGTCCAATTAGGGTTTTTAACCAATCTTGTGCATCCAATAAGTGATTTTGTGTCATTGGTTGAACATTTAGGTCATTTTCGTCCTCCCAAGGCTTATTCTCGTCCAATTAGGGTTTTTAACGAATCTTGTGCATCCAATAAGTGATTTTGTGTCATTGGTTGAACATTTAGGTCATTTTCGTCCTTCCAAGGCTTATTCTCATCCAATTAGAGTTTTTAACCAATCTTGTGCATCCAATAAGTACATTTGTGTCATTGGTTGAACATTTAGTTCATTTTCGTCCTCCCTAGGCTTATTCTTGTCCAATTAGGGTTTTTAACCTATCTTGTGCATCCAATAAGTGATTTTGTGTCATTGGTTGAGCATTTAGGTCATTTTCGTCCTCCCTAGGCTTATTCTCGTCCAATTAGGGTTTTTAACCAATCTTGTGCATCCAATAAGTGATTTTGTGTCATTGGTTGAACATTTAGGTCATTTTCGTCCTCCCAAGGCTTATTCTCGTCCAATTAGGGTTTTTAACCAATCTTGTGCTTCCAATAAGTTATTTTGTGTCATTGGTTGAACATTTAGGTCATTTTCGTCCTCCCAAGGCTTATTCTCGTCCAATTAGGGTTTTTAACCAATCTTGTGCATCCAATAAGTGATTTTGGGTCATTGGTTGAACATTTAGGTCATTTTCGTCCTTCCAAGGCTTATTCTCGTCCAATTAGGGTTTTTAACCAATCTTATGCATCCAATAAGTGATTTTGTGTTATGGTTGAACATTTAGGTCATTTTCGTCCTCCCTAGGCTTATTCTCGTCCAATTAGGGTTTTTAACCAATCTTGTGCATCCAATAAATGATTTTGTGTCATTGGGTTAACATTTAGGTCATTTTCGTCCTCCCAAGGCTTATTCTCGTCCAATTAGGGTTTTTAACCAATCTTGTGCATCCAACAAGTTATTTTGTGTCAATTGTTGAACATTTACGTCATTTTCGTCCTCCCTAGGCTTATTCTCGTCCAATTAGGGTTTTTAACCAATCTTGTGCATCGAATAAGTACATTTGTGTCATTAGTTGAACATTTAGGTCATTTTCGTCCTCCCTAGGCTTATTCTCGTCCAATTAGGGTTTTTAGTTAATCTTGTACATCCAATAAGTGATTTTGTGTCATTGGTTGAACATTTAGGTCATTTTCGTCCTCCCTAGGCTTATTCTCATCCAATTAGGGTTTTTAACCAATCTTGTGCATCCAATAAGTACATTTGTGTCATTGGTTGAACATTTAGGTCATTTTCGTCCTCCCTAGGCTTATTCTCGTCCAATTAGGGTTTTTAACCAATCTTGTTCATCGAATAAGTGAATTTGTGTTGTTGGTTGAACATTTAAGTCATTTTCGTCCTCCCTAGGCTTTTTCTCTTCCAATTAGGGTTTTAAACAAATCTTGTGCATCCAATAAGTACATTTGTGTCATTGGTTGAACATTTAGGTCATTTTCGTCCTCCCAAGGCTTATTCTCGTCCAATTAGGGTTTTTGACCAATCTTGTGCATCCAATAAGTACATTTGTGTCATTGGTGGATCATTTAGGTCATTTTCGTCCTCCCTATGCTTATTCTCGTCCAATTAGGGTTTTTAACCAATCTTGTGCATCCAATAAGTGATTTTGTGTCATTGGTTGAACATTTAGGTCATTTTCGTCCTCCCAAGGCTTATTCTCGTCCAATTAGGGTTTTTAACCAATCTTGTTCATCCAATAAGAGATTTTATGTCATTGGTTGAACATTTAGGTCATTTTCGTCCTCCCTAGGCTTATTCTCGTCCAAGTAGGGTTTTTAAACCAATCTTGTGCATCCAATAAGTACATTTGTGTCATTGGTTGAACATTTAGGTCATTTTCGTCCTCCGAAGGCTTATTCTCGTCCAATTAGGGTTTTTAACCAATCTTGTGCATCCAATAAGTGATTTTGTGTCGTTGGTTGAACATTTAGGTCATTTTCGTCCTCCCAAGGCTTATTCTCGTCCAATTAGGGTTTTTAACCAATCTTGTGCATCCAATAAGTACAGTTGTGTCAATGGTTGAACACTTAGGTCATTTTCGTCCTCCCAAGGCATTTTCTCGTGCAATTATGGTTTTTAACCAATCTTGTGCATCCAATAAGTACATTTGTGTCATTGGTTGAACATTTAGGTCATTTTCGTCCTCCCAAGGCTTATTCTCGTCCAATTAGGGTTTTTAACCAATCTTGTGCATCCAATAAGTGATTTTGTGTCATTGGTTGAACATTTAGGTCATTTTCGTCCTCCCAAGGCTTATTCTCATCCAATTAGGGTTTTTAACCAATATTGTGCATCCAATAAGTGATTTTGTGTCATTGGTTGAACATTGAGGTCATTTTCGTCCTCCGAAGGCTTATTCTTATCCAATTAGGGTTTTTAACCAATCTTGTGCATCCAATAAGTACATTTGTGTCATTGGTTGAACATTTAGGTCATTTTCGTCCTCCCAAGGCTTATTCTCGTCCAATTAGGGTTTTTAACCAATCTTGTGCATCCAATAAGTACATTTGTGTCATTGGTTGAACATTTAGGTCATTTTCGCCCTCCCTAGGCTTATTCTCGTCCAATTAGGGTTTTTAACCAATCTTTTGCATCCAATAAGTGATTTTGTGTCATTGGTTGAATATTTAGGTCATTTTCGTCCTCCCAAGGCTTATTCTGGTCCAATTAGGGTTTTTAACAAATCTTGTGCATGCAATAAGTGATTTTGTGTCATTGGTTGAACATTTAGGTCATTTTCGTCCTCCCTAGGCTTATTCTCATCCAATTAGGGTTTTTAACCAATCTTGTGCATCCAATAAGTACATTTGTGTCATTGGTTGAACATTTAGGTCATTTTCGTCCTCCCAAGGCTTATTCTCGTCCAATTAGGGTTTTTAACCAATCTTGTGCATCCAATAAGTACATTTGTGTCATTGGTTGAACATTTAGGTCATTTTCGTCCTCCGATGGCTTATTCTCGCCCAATTAGGGTTTTTAACCAATCTTGTGCATCCAATAAGTACATTTGTGTCATTGGTTGAACATTTAGGTCATTTTCGTCCTCCCAAGGCTTATTCTCGTCCAATTAGGGTTTTTAACCAATCTTGTGCATCCAATAAGTGATTTTCTGTCATTAGTTGAACATTTACGTCATTTTCCTCCTCCATAGGCTTATTCTCGTCCAATTAGGGTTTTTAACCAATCTTGTGCATCCAATAAGTGATTTTGTGTCATTGGTTGAACATTTAGGTCATTTTCGTCCTCCCAAGGCTTATTCTCGTCCAATTAGGGTTTTTAACCAATCTTGTGCATCGAATACGTGATTTTGTGTCATTTTTTGAACATTTAGGTCATTTTCGTCCTCCCAAGGCTTATTCTCGTCCAATTAGGGTTTTTAACCAATCTTGTGCATCCAATAAGTACATTTGTGTCATTGGTTGAACATTTAGGTCATTTTCGTCCTCCCAAGGTTGATTCTCGTCCAATTAGGGTTTTTAACCAATCTTGTGCATCCAATAAGTACATTTGTGTCATTGGTTGAACATTTAGGTCATTTTCGTCCTCCCAAGGCTTATTCTCGTCCAATTAGGGGTTTTAACCAATCTTGTGCATCCAAAAAGTGATTTTGTGTCATTGGTTGAACATTTAGGTCATTTTCATCCTCCCTAGGGTTATTCTCATCCAATTAGGGTTTTCATCCAATCTTGTGCCTCCAATAAGTACGTTTGTGTCATTACTTGATCATTTAGGTCACTTTCTTCCTTCCAAGGCTTATTCTCATCCCATTAGGGTTTTTAACCAATCTTGTGCATCCAATAAGTACGTTTGTGTCATTGGTTTAACATTTAGGTCATTTTCGTCCTCCCTAGGCTTATTCTCATCCATTTAGGGTTTTTAACCAATCTTGTGCATCCAATAAGTGATTTTGTGTCGTTGGTTGAACATTTAGGTCATTTTCGTCCTCCCAAAGCTTTTTTTCGTCCAACTAAGGTTTTTAACCAATCTTGTGCATCCAATAACTACATTTGTGTCATTGTTTGAACATTTAGGTCATTTTCATCCTCCCAAGACTTATTCTCGTCCAATTAGGGTTTTTAACCAATCTTGTGCATCCAATAATTATTTTGTGTCATTGAATGAACATTTAGGTCATTTTCGTCCTCCCAAGGCTTATTCTCGTCCAATTAGGGTTTTTAACCAATCTTGTGCATCCAATAAGTGATTTTGTGTCATTGGTTGAACATTTAGGTCATTTTCGTCCTCCCAAGGCTTATTCTCGTCCAATTAGGGTTTTTAACCAATCTTGTGCATCTAATAAGTACATTTGTATCATTGGTTGAACATTTAGGTCATTTTCGTCCTCCCAAGGCTTATTCTCGTCCAATTAGGGTTTTTAACCAGCCTTGTGCATCCAATAAGTGATTTTGTGTCATTGGTTGAACATTTAGGTCATTTTCGTCCTCCCAAGGCTTATTCTCGTCCAATTAGGGTTTTTAACCAATCTTGTGCATCTAATAAGTGATTTTGTGTCATTGGTTGAACATTTAGGTCATTTTCGTCCTCCCTAGGCTTATTCTCGTCCAATTAGCGTTTTTAACCAATCTAGTGCATCCAATAAGTGATTTTGTGTCGTTGGTTGAACATTTAGGTCATTTTCGTCCTCCCAAGGCTTATTCTCGTCCAATTAGGGTTTTTAACCAATCTTGTGCATCCAATAAGTGATTTTGTGTCATTGGTTGAACATTTAGGTCATTTTCGTCCTCCCAAGGCTTATTCTCGTCCAATTAGGGTTTTTAACCAATCTTGTGCATCCAATAAGTGCACTTGTGTCATTGGTTGAACATTTAGGTCATTTTCGTCCTCCCAAGGCTTATTCTCGTCCAATTAGGGTTTTTAACCAATCTTGTGCATCCAATAAGTGATTTTGTGTCATTGGTTGAACATTTAGGTCATTTTCGTCCTCCCAAGGCTTATTCTCGTCCAATTAGGGTTTTTAACCAATCTTGTGCGTCCAATAAGTACACTTGTGTCATTGGTTGAACATTTAGGTCATTTTCGTCCTCCCTAGGCTTATTCTCGTCTAATTAGGGTTTTTAACCAATCTTGTGCATCCAATAAGTGATTTTGTGTCATTGGTTGAACATTTAGGTCATTTTCGTCCTCCCTAGGCTTATTCTCGGCCAATTAGGGTTTTTAACCAATCTTGTGCATCCAATAAGTACATTTGTGTCATTGGTTGAACATTTAGGTCATTTTCGTCCTCCCTAGGCTTATTCTCGTCCAATTAGGGTTTTTAACCAATCTTGTGCATCCAATAAGTGATTTTGTGTCATTGTTTGAACATTTAGGTCACTTTCGTCCTCCCAAGGCATATTCTCGTCCAATTAGGGTTTTGAACCAATCTTGTGCATCCAATAAGTGATTTTGTGTCATTGGTTGTACATTTAGGTCATTTTCTTCCTCCCTAGGCTTATTCTCGTCCAATTAGGGTTTTTAACCAATCTTGTGCATCCAATAAGTGATTTTGTGTCATTGGTTGAACATTTAGGTCATTTTCGTCCTCCCAAGGCTTATTCTCGTCCAATTAGGGTTTTTAACCAATCTTGTGCATCCAATAAGAGATTTTGTGTCATTGGTTGAATATTTAGGTCATTTTCGTCCTCCCTAGGCTTATTCTTGTCCAATTAGGGTTTTTAACCAATCTTGTGCATCCAATAAGTAGATTTGAGTCATTGGTTGAACATTTAGGTCATTTTCGTCCTCCCAAGGCTTATTCTCGTCCAATTAGGGTTTTTAACCAATCTTGTGCATCCAATAAGTGATTTTCTGTCATTAGTTGAACATTTACGTCATTTTCCTCCTCCATAGGCTTATTCTCGTCCAATTAGGGTTTTTAACCAATCTTGTGCATCCAATAAGTGATTTTGTGTCATTGGTTGAACATTTAGGTCATTTTCGTCCTCCCAAGGCTTATTCTCGTCCAATTAGGGTTTTTAACCAATCTTGTGCATCGAATACGTGATTTTGTGTCATTTTTTGAACATTTAGGTCATTTTCGTCCTCCCAAGGCTTATTCTCGTCCAATTAGGGTTTTTAACCAATCTTGTGCATCCAATAAGTACATTTGTGTCATTGGTTGAACATTTAGGTCATTTTCGTCCTCCCAAGTCTTATTCTCATCCAATTAGGGTTTTTAACCAATCTTGTGCATCCAATAAGTGATTTTGTGTCATTGATTGAACATTTAGGTCATTTTCCTCCTCCCAAGGCTTATTCTCGTCCAATTAGGGTTTTTAACCAATCTTGTGCATCCAATAAGTGATTTTATGTCATTGGTCTAACATTTAGGTCATGTTCACCCTCTCAATGCTTATTCTCGTCCAATTAGGGTTTTTAACCAATCTTGTGCATCCAATAAGTGATTTTGTGTCATTGGTTGAACATTTAGGTCATTTTCGTCCTCCCAAGGCTTATTCTCGTCCAATTAGGGTTTTTAACCAATCTTGTGCATCCAATAAGTACATTTGTGTCATTGGCTGACCATTTAGGTCATTTTCGTCCTCCTAAGGCTTATTCTCGACCAATTAGGGTTTTTAACCAATCTTGTGCATCCAATAAGTACATTTGTGTCATTGGTTGAACATTTAGGTCATTTTCGTCCTCCCAAGGCTTATTCTCGTCCAATTAGAGTTTTTAACCAATCTTGTGTATCCAATAAGTGCATTTGTGTCATTGGTTGAACATTTAGGTCATTTTCGTCCTCCCAAGGCTTGTTCTCGCCCAATTAGGGTTTTTAACCAATCTTGTGCATCCAATAAGTGATTTTGTGTCATTGGTTGAACATTTAGGTCATTTTCGTCCTCCCAAGGCTTATTCTCGTCCAATTAGGGTTTTTAACCAATCTTGTGCTTCCAATAAGTACATTTGTGTCATTGGTTGAACATTTAGGTCATTTTCGTCCTCCTTATGCTTATTCTCGTCCAATTAGGGTTTTTAACCAATCTTGTGCATCCAATAAGTGATTTTGTGTCATTGGTTGAACATTTAGGTCATTTTCGTCCTCCCAAGGCTTATTCTCGTCCAATTAGGGTTTTTAACCAATCTTGTGCTTCCAATAAGTACATTTGTGTCATTGGTTGAACATTTAGGTCATTTTCATCCTCCCTAGGCTTATTCTCATCCAATTAGGGTTTTTAACCGATCTTGTGCATCCAATAAGTGATTTCGTGTCATTGGTTGAACATTTAGGTGATTTTCGTCATCCCAAGGCTTATTCTTGTCCAATTAGGGTTTTTAACCAATCTTGTGCATCCAATAAGTGATTTTGTGTCATTGGTTGAACATTTAGGTCATTTTCGTCCTCCCTAGGCTTATTCTCATCCAATTAGTGTTTTTAACCAATCTTGTGCATCCAATAAGTACATTTGTGTCATTGGTTGAACATTTAGGTCATTTTCGTCATCCCTAGGCTTATTCTTGTTCAATTAGGGTTTTTAACCAATCTTGTGCATCCAATAAGTACATTTGTGTCATTGGTTGAACGTTTAGGTCATTTTTGTCCTCCCATTGCTTATTCTCGTCCAATTAGGGTTTTTAACCAATCTTGTGCATCCAATAAGTGATTTTGTGTCATTGGTTGAACATTTAGGTCATTTTCGTCCTCCCAAGGCTTATTCTCGTCCAATTAGGGTTTTTAACCAATCTTGTGCATCCAATAAGTGATTTTGTGTCATTGGTTGAACATTTAGGTCATTTTCGTCCTCCCTAGGCTTATTCTCATCCAATTAGGGTTTTTAACCAATCTTGTGCATCCAACAAGTGATTTTGTGTCAATTGTTGAACATTTAGGTCATTTTCGTCCTCCCTAGGCTTATTCTCGTCCAATTAGGGTTTTTAACCAATCTTGTGCATTCAATAAGTATATTTGTGTCATTGGTTGAACATTTAGGTCATTTTCGTCCTCCCAAGGCTTATTCTCATCCAATAAGGGTTTTTAACCAATCTTGTGCATCCAATAAGTGATTTTGTGTCATGGTTGAACATTTAGGC
>JBBPBP010000473.1:0-15621 GCA_037974735.1 Cicer chorassanicum
ATTTTCGTCCTCCCAAGGCTTATTCTCGTCCAATTAGGGTTTTTAACCAATCTTGTGCATCCAATAAGTACATTTGTGTCATTGGTTGAACGATTAGGTCATTTTCGTCTTCCCAAGGCCTATTATCGTACAATTAGGGGTTTTAACCAATCTTGTGCATCCAATAAGTGATTTTGTGTCATTGGTTGAACATTTAGGTCATTTTCGTCCTCCCTAGGCTTATTCTCGTCCAATTAGGGTTTTTAACCAATCTTGTGCATCCAATACGTACATTTGTGTCATTGGTTTAATAGTTAGGACTTGTTCGTCCTCCCAAGGCTTATTCTCGTCCAATTAGGGTTTTGAACCAATCTTGTGCATTCAATAAGTGATTTTGTGTCATTGTTTGAACATTTAGGTCATTTTCGTCCTCCCAAGGCTTATTCTCGTCCAATTAGGTTTTGAACCAATCTTGTGCATCCAATAAGTTATTTTGTGTCATTGGTTGAACATTTAGGTCATTTTCGTCCTCCCGAGGCTTATTCTCGTCCAATTAGGGTTTTGAACCAATCTTGTGCATCCAATAAGTGATTTTGTGTCATTTATTGAACATTTAGGTCATTTTCGCCCTCCCAAGGCTTATTCTCGTCCAATTAGGGTTTTTAACCAATCTTGTGCATCCAATAAGTACAATTGTGTCATTGGTTGAACATTTAGGTCATTTTCGTCCTCCCAAGTCTTATTCTCGTCCAATTAGGGTTTTGAACCAATCTTGTGCATCCAATAAGTGATTTTGTGTCATTGGTTGAACATTTAGGTCATTTTCGTCCTCCCTAGGCTTATTCTTGTCCAATTAGGGTTTTGAACCAATCTTGTGCATCCAATAAGTTATTTTGTGTCATTGGTTGAACATTTAGGTCATTTTCGTCCTCCCAAGGCTTATTCTCGTCCAATTAGGGTTTTTAACCAATCTTGTGCATCCAATAAGTACAATTGTGTCATTGGTTGAACATTTAGGTCATTTTCGTCCTCCCAAGTCTTATTCTCGTCCAATTAGGGTTTTGAACCAATATTGTGCATCCAATAATTGATTTTGTGTCATTGGTTGAACATTTAGGTCATTTTCGTCCTCCCTAGGCTTATTCTCGTCCAATTAGGGTTTTTAACCATTCTTGTGCATCCAATAAGTGATTTTGTGTCATTGGTTGAACATTTAGGTCATTTTCGTCCTCCCAAGTCTTATTCTCGTCCAATTAGGGTTTTGAACCAATCTTGTGCATCCAATGAGTGATTTTGTGTCATTGGTTGAACATTTAGGTCATTTTCGTCCTTCCAAGGCTTTTTCTCGTCCAATTAGGGTTTTTAACCAATCTTGTGCATCCAATAAGTGATTTTGTGTCATTGGTTGAACATTTAGGTCATTTCCGTCCTCCCTAGGCTTATTCTCGTCCAATTAGGGTTTTTAACCAATCTTGTGCATCCAATAAGTGATTTTGTGTCATTGGTTGAACATTTAGGTCATTTTCGTCCTCCCTAGGCTTATTCTCGTCCAATTAGGGTTTTTAACCAATCTTGTGCATCCAATAAGTGATTTTGGTTCATTGGTTGAACATTTAGGTCATTTTCGTCCTCCCTAGGCTTAATCTCGTCCAATTAGGGTTTTTAACCAATCTTGTGCATCCAATATGTACATTTGTGTCATTGGTTGAACATTTAGGTCATTTCCGTCCTCCCAAGGCTTATTCTCGTCCAATTAGGGTTTTTAACCAATCTTGTGCATCCAATAAGTGATTTTGGTTCATTGGTTGAACATTTAGGTCATTTTCGTCCTCCCTAGGCTTATTCTCGTCCAATTAGGGTTTTTAACCAATCTTGTGCATCCAATAAGTACATTTGTGTCATTGGTTGAACATTTAGGTCATTTTCGTCCTCCCAAGGCTTATTCTCGTCCAATTAGGGTTTTTAACACATCTTGTGCATCCAATAAGTGATTTTGTATCATTGGTTGAACATTTATGTCATTTTCGTCCTCCCTAGTCTTATTCTCGTCCAATTAGGGTTTTTAACCAATCTTGTGCATCCAATAAGTACATTTGTGTCATTGGTTGAACACTTAGGTCATTTTCGTCCTCCCTAGGCTAATTCTCGTCCAATTAGGGTTTTTAACCAATCTTGTGCATCCAATAAGTGATTTTGTGTCATTGGTTGAACATTTAGGTCATTTTCGTCCTCCCTAGGCTTATTCTCGTCCAATTAGGGTTTTTAACCAATCTTGTGCATCCAATAAGTGATTTTATGCCATTGGTTGAACATTTAGGTCATTTTCGTCCTCCCAAAGCTTATTCTCGTCCAATTAGGGTTTTTAATCAATCTTGTGCATCCAATAAGTACATTTGTGTCATTGGTTGAATATTTAGGTCATTTATGTCCTCCAAAGGCTTATTCCCGTCTAATTAGGGTTTTTAACCAATCTTGTGCATCCAATAAGTGATTTTGTGTCATTGGTTGAACATTTAGGTCATTTTCGTCCTCCCTAGGCTTATTCTCGTCCAATTAGGGTTTTTAACCAATCTTGTGCATCAAATAACTACATTTGTGTCATTGGTTGAATATTTAGGTCATTTTCGTCCTCCCTAGGCTTATTCTCGTCCAATTAGGGTTTTTAACCAATCTTGTGCATCCAATAAGTTATTTTGTATCATTGGTTGAACATTTAGGTCATTTTCGTCCTCCCAAGGCTTATTCTCGTCCAATTAGGGTTTTTAACCAATCTTGTGCATCCAATAAGTGATTTTGTGTCATTGGTTGAACATTTAGGTCATTTTCGTCCTCCCTAGGCTTATTCTCGTCCAATTAGGGTTTTTAACCAATCTTGTGCATCCAATAAGTACATTTGTGTCATTGGGTTAACATTTAGGTCATTTTCGTACTCCCAAGGCTTATTCTTGTCCAATTAGGGTTTTTAACCAATCTTGTGCATCCAATAAGTGATTTTGTGTCATTGGTTGAACATTTAGGTCATTTTCGTCCTCCCAAGGCTTATTCTCGTCCAATTAGGGTTCTTAACCAATCTTGTGCATCCAATAAGTACATTTGTGTCATTGGTGGAACATTTAGGTCATTTTCGTCCTCCCAAGGCTTATTCTCGTCCAATTAGGGTTGTTAACCAATCTTGTGAATCCAATAAGATCATTTGTGTCATTGGTTGAACATTTAGATCATTTTCGTCCTCCCAAGGCTTATTCTCGTCCAATTAGGGTTTTTAACCAATCTTGTGCATCCAATAAGTGATTTTGTGTCATTGGTTGAACATTTAGGTCATTTTCGTCCTCCCAAGGCTTATTCTCGTCCAATTAGGGTTTTTAACCAATCTTGTGCATCCAATAAGTACATTTGTGTCATTGGTTGAACATTTAGGTCCTTTATGTCCTCCAAAAGCTTATTCTCGTCCAATTAGGGTTTTTAACCAATCTTGTGCATCCAATAAGTGATTTTGTGTCATTGGTTGAACATTTAGGTCATTTTCGTCCTCCCTAGGCTTATTCTCGTCCAATTAGGGTTTTTAACCAATCTTGTGCATCCAATAAGTGATTTTGTGTCATTGGTTGAACATTTAGGTCATTTTCGTCCTCCCTAGGCTTATTCTCGTCCAATTAGGGTTTTTAACCAATCTTGTGCATCCAATAAGTTTATTTGTGTCATTGGTTGAAATTTAGGTCATTTTCGTCCTCCCAATGCTTATTCTCGTCCAATTAGGGTTTTTAACCAATCTTGTGCATCCAATAAGTGATTTTGTGTCATTGGTTGAACATTTAGGTCATTTTCGTCCTCCCTAGGCTTATTCTCGTCCAATTAGGGTTTTTAACCAATCTTGTGCATCCAATAAGTACATTTGTGTCAATGGTTGAACATTTAGGTCATTTTCTTCCTCCCTAGGCTTTTTCTCGTCCAATTAGGGTTTTTAACCAATCTTGTGCATCCAATAAGTACATTTGTGTCATTGGTTGAACATTTAGGTCATTTTCGTCCTCCCTAGGCTTATTCTCGTCCAATTAGGGTTTTCAACCAATCTTGTGCATCCAATAAGTACATTTGTGTCATTGGTTGAACATTTAGGTCATTTTCGTCCTCCCAATGCTTATTCTCGTCCAATTAGGGTTTTTAACCAATCTTGTGCATCCAATAAGTGATTTTGTGTCATTGGTTGAAAATTTAGGTCATTTTCGTCCTCCCAATGCTTATTCTCGTCCAATTAGGGGTTTTAACCAATCTTGTGCATCCAATAAGTGATTTTGTGTCATTGGTTGAACATTTAGGTCATTTTCGTCCTCCCTAGGCTTATTCTCGTCCAATTAGGGTTTTTAACCAATCTTGTGCATCCAATAAGTACATTTGTGTCATTGGTTGAACATTTAGGTCATTTTCGTCCTCCCTAAGCTTATTCTGGTCCAATTAGGGTTTTTAACCAATCTTGTGCATCCAATAAGTGATTTTGTGTCATTGGTTGAACATTTAGGTCATTTTCGTCCTCCCAAGGCTTATTCTTGTCCAATTAGGGTTTTCAACCAATCTTGTGCATCCAATAAGTGATTTTGTGTCATTGGTTGAACATTTAGGTCATTTTCGTCCTCCCATGGCTTATTCTCGTCCAATTAGGGTTTTTAACCAATCTTGTGCATCCAATAAGTACATTTGTGTCATTGGTTGAACATTTAGGTCATTTTCGTCCTCCCTAGGCTTATTCTCGTCCAATTATGGTTTTTAACCAATCTTGTGCATCCAATAACTACATTTGTGTCATTGGTTGAACAATTAGGTCATTTTCATCCTCCCAAGGCTTATTCTCGTCCAATTAGGGTTTTTAACCAATCTTGTGCATCCAATAAGTGATTTTGTGTCATTGGTTGAACATTTAGGTCATTTTCGTCCTCCCTAGGCTTATTCTCGTCCAATTAGGGTTTTTAACCAATCTTGTGCATCCAATAAGTGATTTTGTGTCATTGGTTGAACATTTAGGTCATTTTCGTCCTCCCTAGGCTTATTCTCGTCCAATTAGGGTTTTTAACCAATCTTGTGCATCAAATAAGGGATTTTGTGTCATTGTTTAAACATTTATGTCATTTTCGTCCTCCCTAGGCTTACGTCCTCCCAAGTCTTATTCTCGTCCAATTAGGGTTTTTAACCAATCTTGTGCATCAAATAACTGATTTTGTGTCATGGCTTGAACATTTAGGTCATTTTCGTCCCCCCTAGGCTTATTCTCGTCCAATTAGGGTTTTTAACCAATCTTGTGCATCCAATAAGTGATTTTGTGTCATTGGTTGAACATTTTGGTCATTTTCGTCCTCCCTAGGCTTATTCTCGTCCAATTAGGGTTTTTAACCAATCTTGTGCATCCAATAACTACATTTGTGTCATTGGTTGAACATTTAGGTCATTTTCATCCTCCCTAGGCTTATTCTCGTCCAATTAGGGTTTTTAAACAATCTTGTGTATCCAATAAGTGATTTTGTGCCATTGGTTGAACATTTAGGTGATTTTCGTCCCCCCAATGCTTATTCTCGTCCAATTAGGGTTTTTAACCAATCTTGTGCATCCAATAAGTACATTTGTGTCATTGGTTGAACATTTAGGTCATTTATGTCCTCCAAAAGCTTATTCTCGTCCAATTAGGGTTTTTAACCAATCTTGTGCATCCAATAAGTGATTTTGTGTCATTGGTTGAACATTTAGGTCATTTTCGTCCTCCCTAGGCTTATTCTCGTCCAATTAGGGTTTTTAACCAATCTTGTGCATCCAATAAGTGATTTTGTGTCATTGGTTGAACATTTAGGTCATTTTCGTCCTCCCTAGGCTTATTCTCGTCCAATTAGGGTTTTTAAACAATCTTGTGTATTCAATAAGTGATTTTGTGCCATTGTTTGAACATTTAGGTCATTTTCGTCCTCCCAAGGGTTATTCTCGTCCAATTAGGGTTTTTAACCAATCTTGTGCATCCAATAAGTACATTTGTGTCATTGGTTGAACATTTAGGTCATTTATGTCCTCCAAAAGCTTATTCTCGTCCAATGAGGGTTTTTAACAAATCTTGTGCATCCAATAAGTGATTTTGTGTCATTGGTTGAACATTTAGGTCATTTTCGTCCTCCCAAGGCTTATTCTCGTCCAATTAGGGTTTTTAACCAATCTTGTGCATCCAATAAGTACAATTGTGTCATTGGTTGAACATTTAGGTCATTTTCGTCCTCCCAAGTCTTATTCTGGTCCAATTAGGGTTTTGAACCAATCTTTTGCATCCAATAAGTGATTTTGTGTCATTGGTTGAACATTTAGGTCATTTTCGTCCTCACTAGGCTTATTCTCGTCCAATTAGGGTTTTGAACCAATCTTGTGCATCCAATAAGTTATTTTGTGTCATTGGTTGAACATTTAGGTCATTTTCGTCCTCCCAAGGCTTATTCTCGTCCAATTAGGGTTTTT
Source organism: Cicer chorassanicum (assembly GCA_037974735.1). Classification (NCBI taxonomy): domain Eukaryota; kingdom Viridiplantae; phylum Streptophyta; class Magnoliopsida; order Fabales; family Fabaceae; genus Cicer; species Cicer chorassanicum. The sequence goes on from JBBPBP010000473.1 coordinate 6,460, forward strand.
AACCAATCTTGTGCATCCAATAAGTACAATTGTGTCATTAGTTGAACATTTAGGTCATTTTCGTCCTCCCAAGTCTTATTCTCGTCCAATTAGGGTTTTGAACCAATATTGTGCATCCAATAAGTGATTTTGTGTCATTGGTTGAACATTTAGGTCATTTTCGTCCTCCCTAGGCTTATTCTCGTCCAATTAGGGTTTTTAACCATTCTTGTGCATCCAATAAGTGATTTTGTGTCATTGGTTGAGCATTTAGGTCATTTTCGTCCTCCCTAGGCTTATTCTCGTCCAATTAGGGTTTTTAACCAATCTTGTGCATCCAATAAGTGATTTTGTGACATTGGTTGAACATTTAGGTCATTTTCGTCCTCCCTAGGCTTATTCTCGTCCAATTAGGGTTTTTAAACAATCTTGTGCATCTAATAAGTGATTTTATGCCATTGGTTGAACATTTAGGTCATTTTCGTCCTCCCAGGGCTTATTCTCATCCAATTAGGGTTTTTAACCAATCTTGTGCATCCAATAAGTACATTTGTGTCATTGGTTGAACATTTAGGTCATTTATGTCCTCCAAAGGCTTATTCTCGTCCAATTAGGGTTTTTAACTAATCTTGTGCATCCAATAAGCACATTTGTGTCATTGGTTGAACATTTAGGTCATTTTTGTCCTCCCAAGGCTTATTCTCGTCCAATTAGGGTTTTTAACCAATCTTGTGCATCCAATAAGTGATTTTGTGTCATTGGTTGAACATTTAGGTCATTTTCGTCCTCCCTAGGCTTCTTCTCGTCCAATTAGGGTTTTTAACCAATCTTGTGCATCCAATAAGTGATTTTGTGTCATTGGTTGAACATTTAGGTCATTTTCGTCCTCCCTAGGCTTATTCTCGTCCAATTAGGGTTTTTAACCAATCTTGTGCATCCAATAAGTGATTTTGTGTCATTGGTTGAACATTTAGGTCATTTTCGTTTTCCCTAGCCTTATTCTCGTCCGATTAGGGTTTTTAACCAATCTTGTGCATCCAATAAGTGATTTTGTGTCATTGGTTGAACATTTAGGTCATTTTCGTCCTCCCTAGGCTTATTCTCGTCCAATTAGGGTTTTTAACCAATCTTGTGCATCCAATAAGTAACTTTGTGTCATTGGTTGAACATTTAGGTCATTTTCGTCCTCCCAAGGCTTATTCTCGTCCAATTAGGGTTTTTAACCAATCTTGTGCATCCAATAAGTACATTTGTGTCATTGGTTGAACATTTAGGTCATTTTCGTCCTCCCAAAGCTTATTCTCGTCCAATTAGGGTTTTTAACCAATGTTGTGCATCCAATAAGTGATTTTCTGTCATTGGTTGAACATTTAGGTAATTTTCGTCCTCCCAAGGCTTATTCTCGGTTAATTAAGGTTTTTAACCAATCTTGTGCATCCAATAAGTGATTTTGTTTCATTGGTTGAACATTTAGGTCATTTTCGTCCTCCCAAGGCTTATTCTCGTCCAATTAGGGTTTTTAACCAATCTTGTGCATCCAATAAGTACATTTGTGTCATTGGTTGAACATTTAGGTCATTTTCGTCCTCCCAAGGATTATTCTCGTCCAATTAGGGATTTTAACCAATCTTGTGCATCCAACAAGTGATTTTGTGTCGTTTGTTGAACATTTAAGTCATTTTCGTCCTCCCAAGGCTTATTCTCGTCCAATTAGGGTTTTTAACCAATCTTGTGCATCCAATAAGTACATTTGTGTCATTGGTTGAACATTTAGGTCATTTTTCGTCCTCCCAAGGCTTATTCTCGTCCAATAAGGGTTTTAACCAATCTTGTGCATCCAATAAGTGATTTTGTGTCATTGGTTGATTATTTAGGTCATTTGCGTCCTCCCAAGTCTATTTCTCGTCTAATTAGGGATTTTAACCAATCTTGTGCATCCAATAAGTGATTTTGTGTCATTGGTTGAACATTTAGGTCATTTTCGTCCTCCCTAGGCTTATTCTCGTCCAATTAGGGTTTTTAACCAATCTTGTGCATCCAATAAGTACATTTGTGTCATTGGTTGAACATTTAGGTCATTTTCGTCCTCCCAAGGCTTATTCTCGTCCAATTAGGGTTTTTAACCAATCTTGTGCATCCAATAAGTGATTTTGTGTCATTGGTTGAACATGTAGGTAATTTTCGTCCTCCCAAGGCTTATTCTCATCCAATTAGGATTTTTAACCAATGTTGTGCATCCAATAAGTACATTTGTGTCATCGGTTGAACGTTTAGGTCATTTTCGTCCTCCCAAGACTTATTCTCCTCCAATTAGGGTTTTTAACCAATCTTGTGCATCCAATAAGTGATTTTGTGTCATTGGTTGAACATTTAGGTCATTTTCGTCCTCCCTAGGCTTATTCTCGTCCAATTAGGGTTTTTAACCAATCTTGTGCATCCAATAAGTACATTTGTGTCATTGGTTGAACATTTAGGTCATTTTCGTCCTCCCAAGGCTTATTCTCGTCCAATTAGGGTTTTTAACCAATCTTGTGCATCCAATAAGTGATTTTGTATCATTGGTTATACATTTAGGTCATTTTCGTCCTCCCAAGGCTTATTCTCGTCCAATTAGGGTTTTTAACCAATCTTGTGCATCCAATAAGTGATTTTGTGTCATTGGTTGAACATTTAGGTCATTTTCGTCCTCCCAAGGCTTATTCTCGAACAATTAGGGTTTTTAACCAATCTTGTGCCTCCAATAAGTACATTTGTGTCATTGGTTGAACATTTATGTCATTTTCGTCCTCCCAAGGCTTATTCTCGTCCAATTAGGGTTTTTAACCAATCTTGTGCATCCAATAAGTACATTTGTGTCATTGGTTGAACATTTAGGTCATTTTCGTCCTCCCTAGGCTTATTCTCGTCCAATTAGGGTTTTTAACCAATCTTGTGCATCCAATAAGTGATTTGGTGTCATTGGTTGAGCATTTAGGTCATTTTTGTCCTCCCTAGGCTAATTCTCGTCCAATTTGGGTTTTTAACCAATCTTGTGCATCCAATAAGTGATTTTGTGTCATTGGTTGAACATTTAGGTCATTTTCGTCCTCCCTAGGCTTATTCTCGTCCAATTAGGGTTTTTAACCAATCTTGTGCATCCAATAAGTGATTTTGTGTCATTGGTTGAACATTTAGGTCATTTTTGTCCTCCCTAGGCTTATTCTCTTACAATTAGGGTTTTTAACCAATGTTGTGCATCCAATAAGTGATTTTGTGTCATTGGTTGAACATTTAGGTCATTTTCGTCCTCCCAAGGCTTATTCTCGTCCAATTAGGGTATTTAACCAATCTTGTGCATCCAATAAGTGATTTTGTGTCATTGGTTGAACATTTGGGTCATTTTCGTCCTCCCTAGGATTATTCTCTTCCAATTAGGGTTTTAACCAATCTTGTGCATCCAATAATTTAATTGTGTCATTGGTTGAACATTTAGGTCATTTTCGTCCTCCCAAGGCTTATTCTCGTCCAATTAGGGTTTTTAACCAATCTTGTGCATCCAATAAGTGATTTTGTGTCATTGGTTGAACATTTAGGTCATTTTCGTCCTCCCTAGGCTTATTCTCGTCCAATTAGGGTTTTTAACCAATCTTGTGCATCGAATAAGTGATTTTGTGTCATGTGTTAAACATTTAGGTCATTTTCGTCCTCCCTAGGCTTATTCTCGTCCAATTAGGGTTTTTAACCAATCTTGTGCATCCAATAAGTGATTTTGTGTCATTGGTTGAACATTTAGGTCGTTTTCGTCCTCCCAAGGCTTATTCTCGTCCAATTAGGGTTTTGAACCAATCTTGTCCATCCCATAAGTACATTTGTGTCATTTGTTGAACATTTAGGACATTTTTGTCCTCCCAAGGCTTATTCTAGTCTAATTAGGGTTTTTAACCAATCTTGTGCATCCAATAAGTGATTTTGTGTCATTGGTTGAACATTTAGGTCATTTTCGTCCTCCCTAGGCTTATTCTCGTCCAATTAGGGTTTTTAACCAATCTTGTGCATCCAATAAGTGATTTTGTGTCATTGGTTGAACATTTAGGTCATTTTCATCCTTCCAAGGCTTATTCTCGTCGATCTAGGGTTTTTAACCAATCTTGTGCATCCAAAAGTACATTTGTGTCATATGTTGAACATGTAGGTCATTTTCGTCCTCCCAAGGTTTATTCTCGTCAATTAGGGTTTTTAACCAATCTTGTGCATCCAATAACAACATTTGTGTCATTGGTTGAACATTTAGGTCATTTTCGTCCTCCCAAGGCTTATTCTCGTCCAATTAGGGTTTTTAAGCAATCTTGTGCATCCAATAAGTACATTTGTGTCATTGGTTGAACATGTAGGTCATTTTTGTCCTCCCAAGGCTAATTCTCGTCCAATTAGAGTTTTTAACCAATCTTGTGCATCCAATAACTACATTTGTGGCATTGGTTGAACATTTAGGTCATTTTCATCCTCCCAATGCTTATTCTCGTCCAATTAGGGTTTTTAACCAATCTTGTGCATCCAATAAGTGATTTTGTGTCATTGGTTGAACATTTAGGTCATTTTCGTCCTCCCTAGGCTTATTCTCGTCCAATTAGGGTTTTTAACCAATCTTGTGCATCCAATAAGTACATTTGTGTCATTGGTTGAACATTTAGGTAATTTTCGTCCTCCCAATGCTTATTCTCGTCCAATTAGGGTTTTTAACCAATCTTGTGCATCCAATAAGTGATTTTGTGTCATTGGTTGAACATTTAGATCATTTTCGTCCTCCTGAGGCTTATTCTCGTCTAATTAGGGTTTTTAACCAATCTTGTGCATCCAACAAGTACATTTGTGTCATTGGATGAACATTTAGATTATTTTCGTCCTCCCAAGGCTTATTCTCGTCCAATTAGGGTTTTTAACCAATCTTGTGCATCCAATAAGTGATTTTGTGTCATTGGTTGAACATTTAGGTCATTTTCGTCCTCCCTAGGCTTATTCTCGTCCAATTAGGGTTTTTAACCAATCTTGTGCATCCAATTAGTGATTTTGTGTCATTGGTTGAACATTTAGGTCATTTTGGTCCTCCCTAGGCTTATTCTCGTCCAATTAGGGTTTTTAACCAATCTTGTGCATCCAATTAGTGATTTTGTGTCATTGGTTGAACATTTAGGTCATTTTCGTCCTCCTAAGGCTTATTCTCGTCCAATTAGGGTTTTTAACCAATCTTGTGCATCCAATAAGTGATTTTGTGTCATTGGTTGAACATTTAGGTCATTTTCGTCCTCTCAAGGCTTATTCTCGTCCAATTAGGGTTTTTAACCAATCTTTTGCATCCAATAAGTACGTTTGTGTCATTGGTTGAACATTTAGGTCATTTTTGTCCTCCCTAGGCTTATTCTCGTCCAATTAGGGTTTTTAACCAATCTTGTGCATCCAATAAGTACATTTGTTTCATTGGTTGGACATTTAGGTCATTTTCGTCCTCCCAATGCTTATTCTCGTCCAATTAGGGTTTTTAACCAATCTTGTGCATCCAATAAGTGATTTTGTGTCATTGGTTGAACATTTAGGTCATTTTCGTCCTCCCTAGGCTTATTCTCGTCCAATTAGGGTTTTTAACCAATCTTGTGCATCCAATAAGTACATTTGTGTCATTGGTTGAACATTTAGGTCATTTTGTCCTCCCAAGGCTTATTCTCGTCCAATTAGGGTTTTTAACCAATCTTGTGCATCCAATAAGTACATTTGTGTCATTGGTTTAACATTTAGGTCATTTTCCTCCTCCAAAGGCTTATTCTCGTACAATTAGGGGTTTTAACCAATCTTGTGCATCCAATAAGTGATTTTGTGTCATTGGTTGAACATTTAGGTCATTTTCGTCCTCCCTAGGCTTATTCTCGTCCAATTAGGGTTTTTAACCAATCTTGTGCATCCAATAAGTGATTTTGTGTCATTGGTTGAACATTTAGGTCATTTTCGTCGTCCCAAGGCTTATTCTCGTCCAATTAGGGTTTTTAACCAAACTTGTGCATCCAATAAGTGATTTTGTGTCATTGGTTGAACATTTAGATCATTTTCATCCTCCCAAGGCTTATTCTCGTCCAATTAGGGTTTTTAACCAATCTTGTGCATCCAATAAGTGATTTTGTGTCATTGTTTGAACATTTAGGTCATTTTCGTCCTCGCTAGGCTTATTCTCATCCAATTAGGGTTTTTAACCAATCTTGTGCATCCAATAAGTGATTTTGTGTCATAGGTTGAAAATTTAGGTCATTTTCTTCCTCCCAAGGCTTATTCTCGTCCAATTAGGGTTTTTAAGAAATCTTGTGCATCCAATAAGTGATTTTGTGTTATTGGTTGAACATTTAGGTCATTTTCGTCCTCCCTAGACTTATTCTCGTCCAATTAGGGGTTTTAACCAATCTTGTGCATCCAATAAGTACATTTGTGTCATTGGTTAAAGATTTAGGTCATTTTTGTCCTCCCAAGGCTTATTCTCGTCCAATTAGGGTTTTTAACCAATCTTGTGCATCCAATAAGTGATTTTGTGTCATTGGTTGAACATTTAGGTCATTTTCGTCCTCCCTAGGCTTATTCTCGTCCAATTAGGGTTTTTAACCAATCTTGTGCATCCAATAAGTGATTTTGTGCCATTGGTTGAACACTTAGGTCATTTTCGTCCTCCAAGGGCTTATTGTTGTCCAATTAGGGTTTTTAACCAATCTTGTGCATCCAATAAGTGATTTTGTGTCATTGGTTGAACATTTAGGTCATTTTCGTCCTCCCTAGGCTTATTCTCGTCCAATTAGGGTTTTTAACCAATCTTGTGCATCCAATAAGTACATTTGTGTCATTGGTTGAACCTTTAGGTTATTTTTGTCCTCCCAAGGCTTATTCTCGTCCAATTAGGGTTTTTAACCAATCTTGTGCATCCAATAAGTGATTTTGTGTCATTGGTTGAACATTTAGGTCATTTTCGTCCTCCCTAGGCTTATTCTCGTCCAATTAGGGTTTTTAACCAATCTTGTGCATCCAATAAGTACATTTGTGTCATTGGTTGAACATTTAGGTAATTTTCGTCCTCCCAATGCTTATTCTCGTCCAATTAGGGTTTTTAACCAATCTTGTGCATCCAATAAGTGATTTTGTGTCATTGGTTGAACATTTAGATCATTTTCGTCCTCCTGAGGCTTATTCTCGTCTAATTAGGGTTTTTAACCAATCTTGTGCATCCAACAAGTACATTTGTGTCATTGGATGAACATTTAGATTATTTTCGTCCTCCCAAGGCTTATTCTCGTCCAATTAGGGTTTTTAACCAATCTTGTGCATCCAATAAGTGATTTTGTGTCATTGGTTGAACATTTAGGTCATTTTCGTCCTCCCTAGGCTTATTCTCGTCCAATTAGGGTTTTTAACCAATCTTGTGCATCCAATGAGTACACTTGTGTCATTGGTTGAACATTTAGGTCATTTTCGTCCTCCCAAGGCTTATTCTCGTCCAATTAGGGTTTTTAACCAATCTTGTGCATCCAATAAGTGATTTTGTGTCATTGGTTGAACATTTAGGTCATTTTCGTCGTCCTAAGGCTTATTCTCGTCCAATTAGGGTTTTTAACCAATCTTGTGCATCCAATAAGTGATTTTGTGTCATTGGTTGAACATTTAGGTCATTTTCGTCCTCCCTAGGCTTATTCTCGTCCAATTAGGGTTTTTAACCAATCTTGTGCATCCAATAAGTACATTTGTGTCATTGGTTGAATATTTAGGTCATTTTCGTCCTCCCTATGCTTATTCTTGTCCAATTAGGGTTTTTAACCAATCTTGTGCATCCAATAAGTGATTTTGTGTCATTGGTTGAACATTTAGGTCATTTTCGTCGTCCCTAGGCTTATTCTCGTCCAATTAGGGTTTTTAACGAATCTTGTGCATCCAATAAGTGATTTTGTGTCATTGGTTGAACATTTGGTCATTTTCGTCCTCCCTATGCTTATTCTCGTCCAATTAGGGTTTTTAACCAATCTTGTGCATCCAATAAGTGATTTTGTGTCATTGGTTGAACATTTAGGTCATTTTCGTCCTCCCTAGGCTTATTCTCGTCCAATTAGGGTTTTTAACCAATCTTGTGCATCCAATAAGTACATTTGTGTCATTGGTTGAACATTTTGGTCATTTTCGTCCTCCCAAGGCTTATTCTCGTCCAATTAGGGTTTTTAACCATTCTTGTGCATCCAATAAGTGATTTTGTGTCATTGGTTGAACATTTAGGTCATTTTCGTCCTCCCTAGGCTTATTCTCGTCCAATTAGGGTTATTAACCAATCTTGTGCATCCAATAAGTGATTTTGTGTCCTTGGTTGATTATTTAGGTCATTTTCGTCCTCCCTAGGCTTATTCTCTTCCAATTAGGGTTTTTAACCAATCTTGTGCATCCAATAAGTGATTTTGTGTCATTGGTTGAACATTTAGGTCATTTTCATCCTCACAAGGCTTATTCTCGTCCAATTAGGGTTATTAACCAATCTTGTGCATCCAATAAGTACATCTGTGTCATTGTTGAACATTTAGGTGATTTTCGTCCTCCCAAGGCTTATTCTCGTCTAATTAGGGTTTTTAACCAATCTTGTGCATCCAATAAGTACATTTGTGTCATTGGTTGAACATTTAGGTCATTTTCGTCTTCCCAAGGCCTATTATCGTACAATTAGGGGTTTTAACCAATCTTGTGCATCCAATAAGTGATTTTGTGTCATTGTTTGAACATTTAGGTCATTTTTGTCCTCCCAAGGCTTATTCTCGTCCAATTAGGGTTTTTAACCAATCTTGTGCATCCAATAAGTGATTTTGTGTCATTGGTTGAACATTTAGGTCATTTTCGTCCTCCCTAGGCTTATTCTCGTCCAATTAGGGTTTTTAACCAATCTTGTGCATCCAATACGTACATTTGTGTCATTGGTTTAACAGTTAGGACTTGTTCGTCCTCCCAAGGCTTATTCTCGTCCAATTAGGGTTTTTAACCAATCTTGTGCATTCAATAAGTGATTTTGTGTCATTGTTTGAACATTTAGGTCATTTTCGTCCTCCCAAGGCTTATTCTCGTCCAATTAGGTTTTGAACCAATCTTGTGCATCCAATAAGTTATTTTGTGTCATTGGTTGAACATTTAGGTCATTTTCGTCCTCCC
>JBBPBP010000475.1:0-33077 GCA_037974735.1 Cicer chorassanicum
ACTTATTGGATGCACAAGATTGGTTAAAAACCCTAATTGGACGAGAATAAGCCTAGGGAGGACGAAAATGACCTAAATGTTCAAACATTGACACAAAATCACTTATTGGATGCACAAGATTGGTTTAAAACCCTAATTGGACGAGAATAAGCCTAGGGAGGACGAAAATGACCTAAATAATCAACCAATCACACAAAATCACTTATTCGATTCACAAGATTGGTCAAAAACCCTAATTGGACTAGAATAAGCATTGGGAGGACGAAAATGACCTAAATGTTCAAACAATGACCCAAAATCACTTATTGGATGCACAAGATTGGTTAAAAACCCTAATTGGACGAGAATAAGTCTTAGGAGGACGAAAATGACCTAAATGTTCAAACAATGACACAAAATCACTTATTGGATGCACAAGATTGGTTAAAAACCCTAATTGGACTAGAATAAGCCTTGGGAGGACGAAAATTACCTAAATGTTCAACCAGTGACACAAAATCACTTATTGGATGCACAAGATTGGTTAAAAACCCTAATTGGACGAGAATAAGCCTAGGGAGGACGAAAATGACCTAAATGTTCAACCAATGACACAAATGTATTTATTGGATGCACAAGATTGGTTAAAAACCTTAATTGGACGAGAATAAGCCTTGAGAGGACGAAAATGACCTAAATGTTCAACCAATGACACAAAATCACTTATTGGATGCACAAGATTGGTTAAAAACCCTAATTGGACGAGAATAAGCCTAGGGAGGACAAAAATGACCTAAATGTTTAAACAATGACACAAAATCACTTATTGGATGCACAAGATTGGTTAAAAACCCTAATTGGACGAGAATAAGCCTAGGGAGGACGAAAATGACCTAAATAATCAACCAATCACACAAAATCACTTATTCGATTCACAAGATTGGTTAAAAACCCTAATTGGACGAGAATAAGCCTTGGGAGGACGAAAATGACCTAAATCATCAAACAATGACACAAAATCACTTATTGGGTGCACAAGATTGGTTTAAAACCCTAATTGGACGAGAATAAGCCTAGGGAGGACGAAAATGACCTAAATGTTCAACCAATGACACAAAATCACTTATTGGATGCACAAGATTGGTTCAAAACCCTAATTGGACGAGAATAATCCTTGGGAGGACGAAAATGACCTAAATGTTCAAACAATGACACAAAATCACTTATTGGATGCACAAGATTGGTTTAAAACCCTAATTCGACGAGAATAAGCCTAGGGAGGACGAAAATGACCTAAATAATCAACCAATGACACAAAATCACTTATTGGATGCACAAGATTGGTTAAAAACCATAATTGGACGAGAATAAGCCTTGGGAGGACGAAAATGACCTAAATGTTCAACCAATGACACAAAATCACTTTTTGGATGCACAAGATTGGTTAAAAACCCTAATTGGACGAGAATAAGCCTAGGGAGGACGAAAATGACCTAAATGTTCAACCAATGACACAAAATCACTTATTGGATGCACAAGATTGGTTAAAAACCCTAATTGGACGAGAATAAGACTAGGGTGGACAAAAATGACATAAATGTTCAACCAATGACATAAAATCACTTGTTGGATGCACAAGATTGGTTAAAAACCCTAATTGGACGAGAATAAGCCTTGGGAGGACGAAAATGACCTAAATGTTCAACCAATGACACAAAATCACTTATTGGATGCACAAGATTGGTTAAAAACCCTAATTGGATGAGAATAAGCCCTGGGAGGACGAAAATGACCTAAATGTTCAACCAATGACACAAAATCACTTATTGGATGCACAAGATTGGTTAAAAACCCTAATTGGACGAGAATAAGCCTAGGGAGGACGAAAATGACCTAAATGTTCAACCAATGACACAAAATCACTTATTGGATTCACAAGATTGGTTAAAAACCCTAATTGGACGAGAATAAGCCTTGGGAGGACGAAAATCACCTAAATGTTCAACCAATGACTCAAATAAACTTATTGGATGCACAAGATTGGTTAAAAACCCTAATTGGACAAGAATAAGCTTTTCGAGGACATAAATGACCTAAATGTTCAACCAATGACACAAATGTACTTATTGGATGCACAAGATTGGTTAAAAACCCTAATTGGACGAGAATAAGCCTAGGGAGGACGAAAATGACCTAAATGTTCAACCAATGACACAAAATCACTTATTGGATGCACAAGATTGGTTAAAAACCCTAATTGGACGAGAATAAGCCTAGAGAGCACGAAAATGACCTAAATGTTCAACCAATGACACAAAATTACTTATTGGATGCACAAGATTGCTTAAAAACCCTAATTGGATGAGAATAAGCATAGGGAGGACGAAAATGACCTAAATGTTCAACCAATGACACAAAATCACTTATTGGATGCACAAGATTGGTTAAAAACCCTAATTGGACGAGAATAAGCCTAGGGAGGACGAAAATGACCTAAATGTTCAACCAATGACACAAAATCACTTATTGGATTCACAAGATTGGTTAAAAACCCTAATTGGACGAGAATCAGCTTTTAGAGGACATAAATGACCTAAATGTTCAACCAATAAAACAAATGTACTTATTGGATGCACAAGATTGGTTAAAAACCCTAATTGGACGAGAATAAGCCTTGGGAGGACGAAAATGACCTAAATATTCAACCAATGGCACAAAATCACTTATTGGATGCACAAGATTGTTAAAAAACCCTAATTGGACGAGAATAAGCCTAGGGAGGACGAAAATGACCTAAATGTTCCACCAATGACACAAAATCACTTATTGGATGCACAAGATTGGTTAAAAACCCTAATTGGACGAGAATAAGCATTGGGAGGACGAAAATGACCTAAATGTTCAACCAATGACACAAAATCACTTATTGGATGCACAAGATTGGTTAAAAACCCTAATTGGACGAGAATAAGCCTAGGGAGGACGAAAATATCCTAAATGTTCAACCAATGACACAAATGTACTTATTGGATCCACAAGATTGGTTAAAAAACACTAATTGGACGAGAATAATCCTAGGGAGGACGAAAATGACCTAAATGTTCAACCAATGACACAAAATCACTTATTGGATGCACAAGATTGGTTAAAAACCCTAATTGGACGAGAATAAGCCTTGGGAGGACGAAAATGACCTAAATGTTCAACCAATGACATAAAATCACTTATTGGATTCACAAGATTGGTTAAAAACCCAAATTGGACGAGCATAAGCCTAGGGAGGACGAAAATGACCTAAATGTTTAAACAATGACACAAATCACTTATTGGATGCACAAGATTGGTTAAAAACCCTAATTGGACGAGAATAAGTCTTGGGAGGACGAAAATGACCTAAATGTTCAAACAATGACACAAAATCACTTATTGGATGCACAAGATTGGTTAAAAACCCTAATTGGACGAGAATAAGCCTAGGGAGGACGAAAATGACCTAAATGTTCAACAAATGACACAAAATCACTTATTGGATGCACAAGATTGGTTAAAAACCCTAATTGGACGAGAATAAGCCTTGGGAGGACGAAAATAATCTAAATGTTCATCCAATGACACAAAATTACTTGTTGGATGCACAAGATTGGTTAAAAACCCTAATTGGACGAGAATAAGCATTGGGAGGACGAAAATGACCTAAATGTTCAACCAATGACACAAAATCACTTATTGGATGCACAAGATTGGTTAAAAACCCTAATTGGACGAGAATAAGCCTTGGGAGGCCGAAAATGACCTAAATGTTCAACCAATGACACAAAATCACTTATTGGATGCACAAGATTGGTTAAAAACCCTAATTGGACGAGAATAAGCCTTGGGAGGACGAAAATGACCTAAATGTTCAAACAATGACACAAAATCACTTATTGGATGCACAAGATTGGTTAAAAACCCTAATTGGACGAGAGTAAGCCTAAGGAGGACGAAAATGACCTAAATGTTCAACCAAGGACACAAAATCACTTATTGGATGCACATGATTGGTTAAAAACCCTAATTGGACGAGAATAAGCCTAGGGATGACGAAAATGACCTAAATGTTCAACCAATGACACAAATGTACTTATTGGATGCACAAGATTGGTTTAAAAGCCAAATTGGACGAGACTAAGCCTAGGGAGGACGAAAATGACCTAAATGTTCAACCAATGACACAAAATCACTTATTGGATGCACAAGATTGGTTAAAAACCCTAATTGGACGAGAATAAGCCTTGGGAGGACGAAAATGACCTAAATGTTCAACCAATGACACAAAATCACTTATTGGATGCACAAGATTGCTTAAAAACCCTAATGTGACGAGAATAAGCCAAGGGAGCACGAAAATGACCTAAATGTTCAACCAATGACACAAAATCACTTATTGGATGCACAAGATTGGTTAAAAACCCTAATTGGTCGAGAATAAGCCTAGGGAGGACGAAAATGACCTAAATGTTCAAACAATGACACAAAATCACTTATTGGATGCACAAGATTGGTTAAAAACCCTAATTGGACGAGAATAAGCCTAGGGAGGACGAAAATGACCTAAATGTTCAACCAATGACACAAAATCACTTATTGGATTCACAAGATTGGTTAAAAACCCTAATTGGACGAGAATAAGCCTAGGGAAGACGAAAATTACCTAAATGTTCAACCAATGACAGAAAATCACTTATTGGATGCACAAGATTGGTTAAAAACCCTAATTGGACAAGAATAAGCATAGGGAGGACGAAAATGACCTAAATATTCAACCAATGACACAAATGTACTTATTGGATGCACAAGATTGGTTAAAAACCCTAATTGGACGAGAATAAGCCTAGGGAGGACGAAAATGACCTAAATGTTCAACCAATGACACAAAATCACTTATGGGATGCACAAGAATGGTGAAAAACCCTAATTGGACGAGAATAAGCCTTGGGAGGACGAAAATGACCTAAATGTTCAACCAATGACACAAGTGTACTTATTGGATGCACAAGATTGGTTAAAAACCCTTATTGGACGAGAATAAGCCTTGGGAGGACGAAAATGACCTAAATGTTCAACCAATGACACAAGTGTACTTATTGGATGCACAAGATTGGTTAAAAACCCTAATTAGACGAGAATAAGCCTAGGGAGGACGAAAATTACCTAAATGTTCAACCGATGACACAAAATCACTTATTGGATGCACAAGATTGGTTAAAAACCCTAATTGGACGAGAATAAGCCTAGGGAGGACGAAAATGACCTAAATGTTCAACCAATGACACAAAATCACTTATTGGATTCACAAGATTGGTTAAAAACCCTAATTGGACGAGAATAAGCCTAGGGAGGACGAAAATTACCTAAATGTTCAACCAATGACAGAAAATCACTTATTGGATGCACAAGATTGGTTAAGAACCCTAATTGGAAAGGAATAAGCATAGGGAGGACGAAAATGACCTAAATATTCAACCAATGACACAAATGTACTTATTGGATGCACAAGATTGGTTAAAAACCCTAATTGGACGAGAATAAGCCTAGGGAGGACGAAAATGACCTAAATGTTCAACCAATGACACAAAATCACTTATTGGATTCACAAGATTGGTTAAAAACCCTAATTGGACGAGAATAAGCCTAGGGAGGACGAAAATTACCTAAATGTTCAACACATTACAGAAAATCACTTATTGGATGCACAAGATTGGTTAAAAACCCTAATTGGACAAGAATAAGCATAGGGAGGACGAAAATGACCTAAATATTCAACCAATGACACAAATGTACTTATTGGATGCACAAGATTGGTTAAAAACCCTAATTGGATGAGAATAAGCCTTGGGAGGACGAAAATGACCTAAATGTTCAACCAATGACACAAACGTACTTATTGGATGCACAAGATTGGTTAAAAACCCTAATTGGACGAGAATAACCCTAGGGAGGACGAAAATGACCTAAATGTTCAACCAATGACACAAAATCACTTATTGGATGCACAAGATTGGTTAAAAACCCTAATTGGACGAGAATAAGCCTAGGGAGGACAAAAATGACCTAAATGTTTAAACAATGACACAAAATCACTTATTGGATGCACAAGATTGGTTAAAAACCCTAATTGGACGAGAATAAGCCTAGGGAGGACGAAAATGACCTAAATAATCAACCAATCACACAAAATCACTTATTCGATTCACAAGATTGGTTAAAAACCCTAATTGGACGAGAATAAGCCTTGGGAGGACGAAAATGACCTAAATGTTCAAACAATGACCCAAAATCACTTATTGGATGCACAAGATTGGTTAAAAACCCTAATTGGAGGAGAATAAGCCTAGGGAGGACGAAAATGACCTAAATGTTCAACCAATGACACAAAATCACTTATTGGATTCACAAGATTGGTTAAAAACCCTAATTGGACGAGAATAAGCCTAGGGAGGACGAAAATGACCTAAATGTTCAAACATTGACACAAAATCACTTATTGGATGCACAAGATTGGTTTAAAACCCTAATTGGACGAGAATAAGCCTAGGGAGGATGAAAATGACCTAAATAATCAACCAATGACACAAAATCACTTATTGGATGCACAAGATTGGTTAAAATCCCTAATTGGACGAGAATAAGCATTGGGAGGACGAAAATGACCTAAATGTTCAACCAATGACACAAAATCACTTATTGGATGCACAAGATTGGTTTAAAACCCTAATTGGACGAGAATAAGCCTAGGGAGGACGAAAATGACCTAAATAATCAACCAATGACACAAAATCACTTATTGGATGCACAAGATTGGTTAAAAACCCTAATTGGACGAGAATAAGCCTTGGGAGGACGAAAATGACCTAAATGTTCAAACAATGACACAAAATCACTTATTGGATGCACAAGATTGGTTTAAAACCCTAATTGGACGAGAATATACCTTGGGAAGACGAAAATGACCTAAATGTTCAACCAATGACACACAATCACTTATTGGATGCAGATGATTATTTAAAAACCCTTATTGGACGAGAATAAGCCTTGTTAGGACGAAAATGACCTAAATGTTCAACCAATGACACAAAATCACTTATTGGATGCACAAGATTGGTTAAAAACCCTAATTGGACAAGAATAAGCCTTGGGAGGACGAAAATGACCTAAATGTTCAACCAATGACACAAAATCACTTATTAGATGCACAAGATTGGTTAAAAACCCTAATTGGACAAGAATAAGCCTTTGGAGGACATAAATGACCTAAATGTTCATCCAATGACACAAATGTACTTATTGGATGCACAAGATTGGTTAAAAACCCTAATTGGATGAGAATAAGCCTTGGGAGGATGAAAATGACCTAAATGTTCAACCAATGACACAAATGTACTTATTGGATGCACAAGATTGGTTAAAAACCCTAATTGGATGAGAATAAGCCTAGGGAGGACGAAAATGACCTAAATGTTCAACCAATGACACAAAATCACTTATTGGATGCACAAGATTGGTTAAAAACCCTAATTGGACGGGAATAAGCTTTAGGAGGACGAAAATGACCTAAATGATCAACCGATGGCACAAAATCACTTATTGGATGCACAAGATTGGTTAAAAACCCTAATTGGACGAGAATAAGCCTAGGGAGGACGAAAATGACCTAAATGTTCAACCAATGACACAAAATCACTTATTGGATGCACAAGATTGGTTAAAAACCCTAATTGGACGAGAATAAGCCTAGGGAGGACGAAAATGACCTAAATGTTCAACCAATGGCACAAGTATACTTATTGGATGCACAAGATTGGTTAAAAACCCTAATTGGACGAGAATAAGCATAGGGAGGACGAAAATGACCTAAATGTTCAACCAATGACACAAAATCACTTATTGGATGCACAAGATTGGTTAAAAACCCTAATTGGACGAGAAAAAGCCTTGGGAGGATGAAAATGACCTTAATGTTCAACCAATGACACAAATAAACTTATTGGATGCACAAGATTGGTTAAAAACCCTAATTGGACGAGAATAAGCCTAGGGAGGACGAAAATGACCTAAATGTTCAACCAATGACACAAAATCACTTATTGGATGCACAAGATTGGTTAAAAACCCTAATTGGACGAGAATAAGCCTTGGGAGGACGAAAATAATCTAAATGTTCATCCAATGACACAAATGTACTTGTTGGATGCACAAGATTGGTTAAAAACCCTAATTAGACGAGAATAAGCCTCAGGAGGACGAAAATGATCTAAATGTTCAACCAATGACACAAAATCACTTATTGGATGCACAAGATTGGTTAAAAACCCTAATTGGACGAGAATAAGCATTGGGAGGACGAAAATTACCTAAATGTTCAACCAATGACACAAATGTACTTATTGGATGCACAAGATTGGTTAAAAACCCTAATTGGACGAGAATAAGCCTAGGGAGGACGAAAATGACCTAAATGTTCAACCAATGACACAAAATCACTTATTGGATGCACAAGATTGGTTAAAAACCCTAATTGGACGAGAATAAGCCTAGGGAGGACGAAAATGACCTAAATGTTCAACCAATGACACAAAATCACTTATTGGATGCACAAGATTGGTTAAAAACCCTAATTGGACGAGAATGAGCTTACGGAGGACGAAAATGACCTAAATGTTCAACCAATGACACAAAATCACTTATTGGATGCACAAGATTGGTTAAAAACCCTAATTGGACGAGAATAAGCCTTGGGAGGACGAAAATGACCTAAATGTTCAACCAATGACACAAAATCACTTATTGGATGCACAAGATTGGTTAAAAACCCTAATTGGACGAGAATAAGCCTAAGGAGGACGAAAATGACCTACATGTTCAACCAATGATACAAAATCACTTATTGGATGCACAAGATTGGTTCAAAACCCTTATTGGACGAGAAAAAGCCTTCGGAGGACGAAAATGACTTAAATGTTCAACCAATGACACAAAATCACTAATTAGATGCACAAGATTGCTTAAAAACCCTAATTGGACGAGAATAAGCCTTGGGGTGACGAAAATGACCTAAATGTTCAACCAATAACACAAATGTACTTATTGGATGCACAAGATTGGTTAAAAACCCTAATTGGACGAGAATAAGCCTTGGGAGGACGAAAATGACCTAAATGTTCAAACAATGACACAAAATCACTTATTGGATGCACAAGATTGGTTAAAAACCCTAATTGGACGAGAATAAGCCTTGGGAGGACGAAAATGACCTAAATATTCAAACAATGACACAAAATCACTTATTGGATGCACAAGATTGGTTAAAAACCCTAATTGGACGAGAATAAGCCTAGGGAGGACGAAAATGACCTAAATGTTCAACCAATGACACAAAATCACTTATTGGATGCACAAGATTGGTTAAAAACCCTAATTGGACGAGAATAAGCCTTGGGAGGACGAAAATGATCTAAATTTTCAACCAATGACACAAAAGTACTTATTGGATGCACAAGATTTGTTAAAAACACTAATTGGACGAGAATAAGCCTTGGGAGGACGAAAATGACCTAAATGTTCAAATAATGACACAAAATCACTTATTGGATGCACAAGATTGGTTAAAACCCCTAATTGGAGGAGAATAAGCCTTGGGAGGACGAAAATGACCTAAATGTTCAAACAATGACACAAAATCACTTATTGGATGCACAAGATTGGTTAAAAACCCTAATTGGACGAGAATAAGCCTAGGGAGGACGAAAATGACCTAAATGTTCAACCAATGACACCAAATCACTTATTGGATGCACAAGATTGGTTAAAAACCGTAATTGGACGAGAATAAGCCTAGGGAGGACGAAAATGACCTAAATGTTCAACCAATGACACAAATGTACTAATTGGATGCACAAGATTGGTTAAAAACCCTAATTGGACGAGAATAAGCCTTGGGAGGACGAAAATGACCTAAATGTTCAACCAATGACACAAAATCACTTATTGGATGCACAAGATTGGTTAAAAACCCTAATTGGAGGAGAATAATCCTTGGGAGGACGAAAATGACCTAAATTTTCAACCAATGACACAAAAGTACTTATTAGATGCACAAGATTGGTTAAAAACCCTAATTGGACGTGAATAATCCTTGGGAGGACAAAAATGACCTAAATTTTCAACCAATGACACAAAAGTACTTATTGGATGCACAAGATTGGTTAAAAACCCTAATTGGACGAGAATAAGCCTTGGGAGGACGAAAATGACCTAAATGTTCAAACAATGACACAAAATCACTTATTGGATGCACAAGATTGGTTTAAAACCCTAATTGGACGAGAATAAGCCTTGGGAGGATGAAAATGACCTAAATGTTCAACCAATGACACAAATGTACTTATTGGATGCACAAGATTGGTTAAAAATCCTAATTGGACGAGAATAAGCCTTAGGAGGACGAAAATGACCTAAATGTTCAAACAATGACACAAAATCACTTATTGGATGCACAAGATTGGTTAAAAACCCTAATTGGACGAGAATAAGCCTAGGGAGGACGAAAATGACCTAAATGTTCAACCAATGACACAAATGTACTTATTGGATGCACAAGATTGGTTAAAAACCCTAATTGGACGAGAATAAGCTAAGGGAGGACGAAAATGACCTAAATGTTCAACAAATGACACAAAATCACCTATTGGATGCACAAGATTGGTTAAAAACCCTAATTGGACGAGAATAAGCCTAGGGAGGACGAAAATGACCTAAATGTTCAACCAATGACACAAAATCACTTATTGGATGCACAAGATTGGTTAAAAACCCTAATTGGACGAGAATAAGCCTAGGGAGGACGAAAATGACCTAAATGTTCAACCAATGACACAAAATCACTTATTTGCTGCACAAGATTGGTTAAAAACCCTAATTGGACGAGAATAAGCTTAGGGAGGACGAAAATGACCTAAATGTTCAACAAATGACACAAAATCACTTATTGGATGCACAAGATTGGTTAAAAACCCTAATTGGACGAGAATAAGCCTTGGGAGGACGAAAATGACCTAAATGTTCAACAAATGACACAAAATCAGTTATTGGATGCACAAGATTAGTTAAAAACCCTAATTGGAAGAGAATAAGCCTTGCGAGGATTAAAATGACCTAAATGTTCAACCCATGACACAAATGTACTTATTGGATGCACAAGATTGGTTAAAAACCCTAATTGGACGAGAGTAAGCCTTGGGAGGACGAAAATGACCTAAATGTTCAACCAATGACACAAATGTACTTAATGGATGCACAAGATTGGTTAAAAACCCTAATTGGACGAGAATAAGCCTTGGGAGGACGAAAATGACCTAAATGTTCAACCAATGACACAAAATCACTTATTGGATGCACAAGATTGGTTAAAAAATCCTAATTGGACAAGAATAAGCCTAGGGAGGACGAAAATGACCTAAATGTTCAACCAATGACACAAAATCACTTATTGGATGCACAAGATTGGTTAAAAACCCTAATTGGACGAGAATAAGCCTTGGGAGGACGAAAATGACCTAAATGTTCAACCAATGACACAAAATCACTTATTGGATGCACAAGATTGGTTAAAAACCTTAATTGGATGAGAATAATCCTTGGGAGGACGAAAATGACCTAAATTTTCAACCAATGACACAAAAGTACTTATTAGATGCACAAGATTGGTTAAAAACCCTAATTGGACGAGAATAATCCTTGGGAGGACGAAAATGACCTAAATTTTCAACCAATGACACAAAAGCACTTATTGGATGCACAAGATTGGTTAAAAACCCTAATTGGACGAGAATAAGCCTTGGGAGGACGAAAATGACCTAAATGTTCAAACAATGACACAAAATCACTTATTGGATGCACAAGATTGGTTTAAAACCCTAATTGGACGAGAATAAGCCTAGGGAGGACGAAAATGACCTAAATGTTTAAACAATGACACAAATCACTTATTGGATGCACAAGATTGGTTAAAAACCCTAATTGGACGAGAATAAGTCTTGGGAGGACGAAAATGACCTAAATGTTCAAACAATGACACAAAATCACTTATTGGATGCACAAGATTGGTTAAAAACCCTAATTGGACGAGAATAAGCCTAGGGAGGACGAAAATGACCTAAATGTTCAATCAATGACACAAAATCACTTATTGGATGCACAAGATTGGTTAAAAACCCTAATTGGACGAGAATAATCCTAGGGAGGACGAAAATGACCTAATTGTTCAAACAATGACACAAAATCACTTATTGGATGCACAAGATTGGTTTAAAACCCTAATTGGAGGAGAATAAGCCTAGGGAGGACGAAAATGACCTAAATGTTCAACCAATGACACAAAATCACTTATTGGATGCACAAGATTGGTTAAAAACCCTAATTGGACGAGAATAAGCCTTGGGAGGACGAAAATGACCTAAATGTTCAAACAATGACACAAAATCACTTATTGGATGCACAAGATTGGTTAAAAACCCTATTTGGACGAGAATAAGCCTAGGGAGGACGAAAATGACCTAAATGTTCAACCAATGACACAAAATCACTTATTGGATGCACAAGATTGGTTAAAAACCCTAATTGGACGAGAATAAGCCTTGGGAGGACGAAAATGACCTAAATGTTCAAACAATGACACAAAATCATTTATTGGATGCACAAGATTGGTTAAAAACCCTAATTGGACCTGAAAAAGCCTTGGGAGGACGAAAATGACCTAAATGTTCAACCAATGACACAAAATCACTTATTGGATGCACAAGATTGGTTAAAAACCCTAATTGGACGAGAATAAGCCTTGGGAGGACGAAAATGACCTAAATGTTCAAACAATGACACAAAATCACTTATTGGATGCACAAGATTGGTTAAAAACCCTAATTGGACGAGAATAAGCCGTGGGAGGACGAAAATGACCTAAATGTTCAACCAATGACACAAAATCACTTATTCGATGCACAAGATTGGTTAAAAACCCTAATTGGACGAGAATAAGCCTTGGGAGGACGAAAATGACCTAAATGTTCAAACAATGACACAAAATCACTTATTGGATGCACAAGATTGGTTTAAAACCCTAATTGGACGAGAATAAGCCTAGGGAGGACGAAAATGACCTTAATAATCAACCAATGACACAAAATCACTTATTGGATGCACAAGATTGGTTCAAAACCCTAATTGGACGAGAATAATCCTTGGGAGGACGAAAATGACCTAAATGTTCAAACAATGACACAAAATCACTTATTGGATGCACAAGATTGGTTTAAAACCCTAATTGGACGAGAATAAGCCTAGGGTGGACGAAAATGACCTAAATAATCAACCAATGACACAAAATCACTTATTGGATGCACAAGATTGGTAAAAAACCCTAATTGGACGAGAATAAGCCTTGGGAGGACGAAAATGACCTAAATGTTCAAACAATGACACAAAATCACGTATTGGATGCACAAGATTGGTTAAAAACCCTAATTGGAAAAGAATAAGCCTAGGGACGACGAAAATGACCTAAATGTTCAACCAATGACACAAATGTACTTATTGGATGCACAAGATTTGTTAAAAACCCTAATTGGACGAGAATAAGCCTTGAGAGGACGAAAATGACCTAAATGTTCAACCAATGACACAAAATCACTTATTGGATGCACAAAATTGGTTAAAAACCCTAATTGGACGAGAATAAGCCTAGGGAGGACGAAAATGACCTAAATGTTTAAACAATGACACAAAATCACTTATTGGATGCACAAGATTGGTTAAAAACCCTACTTGGAGGAGAATAAGCATAGGGAGGACGAAAATGACCTAAATAATCAACCAATGACACAAAATCACTTATTGGATGCACAAGATTGGTTAAAATCCCTAATTGGACGAGAATAAGCCTTGGGAGGACGAAAATGACCTAAATGTTCAACCAATGACACAAAATCACTTGTTGGATGCACAAGATTGGTTCAAAACCCTAATTGGACAAGAATATTCCTTGGGAGGACGAAAATGACCTAAATGTTCAAACAATGACACAAAATCACTTATTGGATGCACAAGATTGGTTTAAAACCCGAATTGGACGAGAATAAGCCTAGGGAGGACGAAAATGACCTAAATAATCAACCAATGACACAAAATCACTTATTGGATGCACAAGATTGGTTAAAAACCCTAATTGGACGAGAATAAGCCTTGGGAGGACGAAAATGACCTAAATGTTCAACCAATGACACAAAATCACTTATTGGATGCACAAGATTGGTTAAAAATTCTAATTGTACGAGAATAAGCCTAGGGAGGGCGAAAATGACCTAAATGTTCAACCAATGACACAAATGTACTTAAGGGATGCACAAGATTGGTTAAAAACCCTAATTGGACGAGAATAAGCCTAGGGAGGACGAAAATGACCTAAATGTTCAACCAATGACACAAAATCACTTATTGTATGCACAAGATTGGTTAAAATCCCTAATTGGACGATAATAAGCCTTGGGAGGACGAAAATGACCTAAATGTTCAACCAATGACACAAAATCACTTATTGGATGCACAAGATTGGTTAAAAACCCTAATTGGACGAGAATAAGCCTTGGGAGGACGAAAATGACCTAAATGTTCAACCAATGACACAAATGTACATATTGCATGCACAAGATTGGTTAAAAACCCTAATTGGACGAGAAATAGCCTTGGGATGACGAAAATGACCTAAATGTTCAACAAATAACACAAATGTACTTATTGGATGCACAAGATTGCTTAAAAACCCTAATTGGACGAGAATAAGCCTTGGGAGGACGAAAATGACCTAAATGTTCAAACAATGACACAAAATCACTTATTGGATGCACAAGATTGGTTAAAAACCCTAATTGGACGAGAATAAGCCTTGGGAGGACGAAAATGACCTAAATGTTCAACCAATGACACAAAATCAGTTATTGCATGCACAAGATTCGATAAAAATCCTAATTGGACGAGAATAAGCCTTGGGAGGACGAAAATGACCTAAATGTTCAACCAATGACACAAATGTACTTATTGGATGCACAAGATTGGTTAAAAACCCTAATTGGACGAGAATAAGCCTTGGGAGGACGAAAATAACCTAAATGTTCAAACAATGACACAAAATCACTTATTTGATGCATAAGATTGGTTCAAAACCTTAATTGAACGAGAATAAGCCTAGGGAGGACGAAAATGACCTAAATGTTCAACCAATGACACAAAATCACTTATTGGATGCACAAGATTGGTTAAAAACCCTAATTGGACGAGAATAAGCCTTGGGAGGACGAAAATGACCTAAATGTTCAACCAATGACATAAAATCACTTATTGGATTCACAAGATTGGTTAAAAACCCAAATTGGACGAGCATAAGCCTAGGGAGGACGAAAATGACCTAAATGTTTAAACAATGACACAAATCACTTATTGGATGCACAAGATTGGTTAAAAACCCTAATTGGACGAGAATAAGTCTTGGGAGGACGAAAATGACCTAAATGTTCAAACAATGACACAAAATCACTTATTGGATGCACAAGATTGGTTAAAAACCCTAATTGGACGAGAATAAGCCTAGGGAGGACGAAAATGACCTAAATGTTCAACCAATGGCACAAAATCACTTATTGGATGCACAAGATTGGTTAAAAATCCTAATTGGACGAGAATAAGCCTAGGGAGGACGAAAATGACCTAAATGTTCAACCAATGACACAAAATCACTTATTGGATGCACAAGATTGGTTAAAAACCCTAATTGGACGAGAATAAGCCTTGGGAGGCCGAAAATGACCTAAATGTTCAACCAATGACACAAAATCACTTATTGGATGCACAAGATTGGTTAAAAACCCTAATTGGACGAGAATAAGCCTTGGGAGGACGAAAATGACCTAAATGTTCAAACAATGACACAAAATCACTTATTGGATGCACAAGATTGGTTAAAAACCCTAATTGGACGAGAATAAGCCTTGGAAGGACGAAAATGACCTAAATGTTCAACCAATGACACAAAATCACTTATTGGATGCACAAGATTGGTTAAAAACCCTAATTGGACGAGAATAAGCCTTGGGAGGACGAAAATGATCTAAATGTTCAAACAATGACACAAATGTACTTATTGGATGCAAAAGATTGGTTAAAAACCCTAATTGGACGAGAATAAGCCTTGGGAGGACGAAAATGACCTAAATGTTAAACCAATGACACAAATGTACTTATTGGATGCACAAGATTGGTTAAAAACCCTAATTGGACGAGAATAAGCCTTGGGAGGACGAAAATGACCTAAATGTTCAAACAATGACACAAAATCACTTATTGGATGCACAAGATTGGTTAAAAACCCTAATTGGACGAGAATAAGCCTTGGGAGGACGAAAATGACCTAAATGTTCTACCAATGACACAAAATCATTTATTGGATGCACAAGATTTGTTAAAAACCCTAATTGGACGAGAATAAGCCTTGGGAGAACGAAAATGACCTGAATGTTCAACCAATGACACAAAATCACTTATTGGATGCACAAGATTGGTTAAAAACTCTAACTGGACGAGAATAAGCCTTGGGAGGACGAAGATGACCTAAATGTTCAACCAATGACACAAATGTACTTATTGGATGCACAAGATTGGTTAAAAATCCTATTTGGACGAGAATAAGCCTTGGGAGGACGAAAATGACCTAAATGTTCAACCAATGACACAAAATCAGTTATTGAATGCACAAGATTGGTTCAAATCCCTAATTGGACGAGAATAAGCCTTCGGAGGACGAAAATGACCTAAATGTTCAACCAATGACACAAAATCACTTATTGGATGCACAAGATTGGTTCAAAACCCTAATTGGACGAGAATAAGCCTAGGGAGGACGAAAATGACCTAAATGCTCAACCAAAGACACAAATGTACTTATTGGATGCACAAGATTGGTTAAAAACCCTAATTGGATGAGAATAAGCCTAGGGAGGACGAAAATGACCTAAATGTTCAACCAATGACACAAAATCACTTATTGGATGCACAAGATTGGTTAAAACCCCTAATTGTACGAGAATAAGCCTTGGGAGGGCGAAAATGACCTAAATGTTCAACCAATGACACAAATGTACTTATTGGATGCACAAGATTGGTTAAAAACCCTAATTGGACGAGAATAAGCCTTGGGAGGACGAAAATGACCTAAATGTTCAAACAATGACACAAAATCACTTATTGGATGCACAAGATTGGTTAAAAACCCTAATTGGACGAGAATAAGCCTTGGGAGGACGAAAATGACCTAAATGTTCAAACAATGACACAAAATCACTTATTGGATGCACAAGATTGGTTAAAAACCCTAATTGGACGAGAATAAGTCTAGGGAGGACGAAAATGACCTAAATGTTCAACCAATGAAACAAAATCACTTATTGGATGCACAAGATTGGTTAAAAACCCTAATTGGACGAGAATAAGCCTTGGGAGGACGAAAATGACCTAAATGTTCAACCAATGACACAAATGTACTTATTGGATGCACAAGATTGGTTAAAAACCCTAATTGGACGAGAATAAGCCTTGGGAGGACGAAAATGACCTAAATGTTCAACCAACGACACAAATGTACTTATTGGATACACAAGATTGGTTAAAAACTCTAATTGGACGAGAATAAGCCTTGGGAGGACGAAAATGACCTAAATGTTCAACCAATGACACAAAATCACTTATTGGATGCACAAGATTGGTTAAAAACCCTAATTGGACTAGAATAAGCCTTGCGAGGACGAAAATGACCTAAATGTTCAACCAATGACACAAAATCACTTATTGGATGCACAAGATTGGTTAAAAAACCCTAATTGGACTAGAATAAGCCTTGGGAGGACGAAAATGACCTAAATGTTCAAACAATGACACAAAATCACTTATTGGATGCACAAGATTGGTTTAAAACCCTAATTGGACAAGAATAAGCCTAGGGAGGATGAAAATGACCTAAATAATCAACCAATGACACAAAATCACTTATTGGATGCACAAGATTGGTTAAAATCCCTAATTGGACGAGAATAAGCCTTGGGAGGACGAAAATGACCTAAATGTTCAACCAATGACACAAAATCACTTATTGGATGCACAAGATTGGTTCAAAACCCTAATTGGACAAGAATAATCCTTGGGAGGACGAAAATGACCTAAATAATCAACCAATGACACAAAATCACTTATTGGATGCACAAGATTGGTTAAAAACCCTAATTGGACGAGAATAAGCCTTGGGAGGACGAAAATGACCTAAATGTTCAACCAATGACACAAAATCACTTATTGGATGCACAAGATTGGTTAAAAACCCTAATTGGACGAGAATAAGCCTTGGGAGGATGAAAATGACCTAAATGTTCAACCAATGACACAAAATCACTTATTGGATGCAGAAGATTGGTTAAAAACCCTAATTGGACGAGAATAAGCCTTGGGAGGACGAAAATGATCTAAATGTTCAACCAATGACACAAAATCACTTATTGGATGCACAAGATTGGTTAAAAACCCTAATTGGACGAGAATAAGCCTTGGGAGGACGAAAATGACCTAAATGTTCAACCAATGACACAAAATCACTTATTGGATGCACAAGATTGGTTAAAAACCCTAATTGGACGAGAATAAGCCTTGGGAGGACGAAAATGACCTAAATGTTCAAACAATGACACAAAATCACTTATTGGATGCACAAGATTGATTCAAAACCCTAATTGGACGAGAATAAGCCTAGGGAGGACGAAAATGACCTAAATGTTCAACCAATGACACAAATGTACTTATTGGATGCACAAGATTGGTTAAAAACCCTAATTGGAAGAGAATAAGCCTTGGGAAGACGAAAATGACCTAAATGTTCAAACAATGACACAAAATCACTTATTGGATGCACAAGATTGGTTAAAACCCCTAATTGTACAAGAATAAGCCTTGGGAGGACGAAAATGACCTAAATGTTCAACCAATGACACAAAATCACTTATTGGATGCACAAGATTGGTTAAAAACCCTAATTGGACGAGAATAAGCCTTGGGAGGACGAAAATGACCTAAATGTTCAACCAATGTCACAAATGTACGTATTGGATGCACAAGATTTGTTAAAAACCCTAATTGGACGAGAATAAGCCTTGGGAGGACGAAAATGACCTAAATGTTCAACCAATGACACAAAATCACTTATTGGATGCACAAGATTGGTTAAAAACCCTAATTGGACGAGAATAAGCCTTGGGAGGACGAAAATGACCTAAATGTTCAACCAATGAGACAAAAGTACTTATTGGATGCACAAGATTGGTTAAAAACCCTAATTGGACGAGAATAAGCCTTGGGAGGACGAAAATGACCTAAATGTTCAAACAATGACACAAAATCACTTATTGGATGCACAAGATTGGTTAAAAACCCTAATTGGACGAGAATAAGCCTTAAGAGGACGAAAATGATCTAAATGTTCAACCAATGACACAAATGATCTTATTGGATGCACAAGATTGGTTAAAAACCCTAATTGGACGAGAATAAGCCTTGGGAGGACAAAAATGACCTAAATGTTCCACCAATGACACAAATGTACTTATTGGATGCACAAGATTGGTTAAAAACCCTAATTGGACGAGAATAAGCCTTGGGAGGACGAAAATGACCTAAATGTTCAAACAATGACACAAAATCACTTATTGGATGCACAAGATTGGTTAAAAACCCTAATTGGACGAGAATAAGCCTTGGGAGGACGAAAATGACCTAAATGTTCAACCAATGACACAAAATGTACTTATTGGATGCACAAGATTGGTTAAAAACCCTAATTGGACGAGAATAAGCCTTGGGAGGACGAAAATGACCTAAATGTTCAAACAATGACACAAAATCACTTATTGGATGCACAAGATTGGTTAAAAACCCTAATTGGACGAGAATAAGCCTTGGGAGGACGAAAATGACCTAAATGTTCAACCAATGACACAAAAGTACTTGTTGGATGCACAAGATTGGTTAAAAACCCTAATTGGACGAGAATAAGCCTTGGGAGGACGAAAATGACCTAAATGTTCAACCAATGACACAAATGTACTTATTGGATGCACAAGATTGGTTAAAAACCCTAATTGGACGAGAATAAGCCTTGGGAGGACGAAAATGACCTAAATGATCAAGCAATGACACAAAATCACTTATTGGATGCCCAAGATTGGTTATAACCCCTAATTGTACGAGAATAAGCCTTGGGAGGAGGAAAATGACCTAAATGTTCAACCAATGACACAAATGTACTTATTGGATGCACAAGATTTGTTAAAAACCCTAATTGGACGAGAATAAGCCTTGGGAGGACGAAAATGACCTAAATGTTCAAACAATGACACAAATGTACTTATTGGATGCAAAAGATTGGTTAAAAACCCTAATTGGACGAGAATAAGCCTTGGGAGGACGAAAATGACCTAAATGATCAAGCAATGACACAAAATCACTTATTGGATGCCCAAGATTGGTTAAAACCCCTAATTGTACGAGAATAAGCCTTGGGAGGAGGAAAATGACCTAAATGTTCAACCAATGACACAAATGTACTTATTGGATGCACAAGATTTGTTAAAAACCCTAATTGGACGAGAATAAGCCTTGGGAGGACGAAAATGACCTAAATGTTCAAACAATGACACAAAATCACTTATTGGATGCACAAGATTGGTTAAAAACCCTAATTGGACGAGAATAAGCCTTGGGAGGACGAAAATGACCTAAATGTTCAACCAATGACACAAATGTACTTATTGGATGCACAAGATTGATTAAAAACCCTAATAGCACGAGAATAAGTCTTGGGAGGACGAAAATGACCTAAATGTTCAACCAATGACACAAATGTACTTATTGGATGCACAAGATTGGTTAAAAACCCTAATTGGACGAGAATAAGCCTAGGGAGGACGAAAATGACCTAAATGTTCAACCAATGACACAAAATCACTTATTGGATGCACAAGATTGGTTAAAAACCCTAATTGGACAAGAATAAGCCTTCGGAGGACGAAAATGACCTAAATGTTCAACCAATGGCAAAAAATCACTTATTGGATGCACAAGATTGTTTAAAAACCCTAATTGACGAGAATAAGCATAGGGAGGACGAAAATGACCTAAATGTTAAACCAATGACACAAAATCACTTATTGGATGCACAAGATTGGTTAAAAACCCTAATTGGACGAGAATAAGCCTTGGGAGGACGAAAATGACCTAAATGTTCAAACAATGACACAAAATCACTTATTGGATGCACAAGATTGGTTAAAAACCCTAATTGGACTAGAATAAGCATAGGGAGGACGAAAATGACCTAAATGTTCAACCAATGACACAAATGTACTTATTGGATGCACAAGATTTGTTAAAAACCCTAATTGGACGAGAATAAGCCTTGAGAGGACGAAAATGACCTAAATGTTCAACCAATGACACAAAATCACTTATTGATTGCACAAAATTGGTTAAAAACCCTAATTGGACGAGAATAACCCTAGGGAGGACGAAAATAACTTAAATGTTTAAACAATGACACAAAATCACTTATTGGATGCACAAGATTGGTTAAAAACCCTAATTGGACGAGAATAAGACTAGGGAGGACGAAAATGACCTAAATAATCAACCAATGACACAAAATCACTTATTCGATGCACAAGATTGGTTAAAATCCCTAATTGGACGAGAATTAGCCTTGGGAGGACGAAAATGACCTAAATGTTCAACCAATGACACAAAATCACTTATTGGATGCACAAGATTGGATCAATACCCTAATTGGACGAGAATAATCCTTGGGAGGACGAAAATGACCTAAATGTTCAAACAATGACACAAAATCACTTATTGGGTGCCCAAGATTGGTTTAAAACCCTAATTGGACGAGAATAAGCCTAGGGAGGACGAAAATGACCTTAATAATCAACCAATGGCACAAAATCACTTATTGGATGCACAAGATTGGTTAAAAACCCTAATTGGACGAGAATAAGCCTTGGGAGGACGAAAATGACTTAAATGTTCAAACAATGACACAAAATCACTTATTGGATACACAAGATTGGTTAAAAACTCTAATTGGACGAGAATAAGCCTTGGGAGGACGAAAATGACCTAAATGTTCAACCAATGACACAAAATCACTTATTGGATGCACAAGATTGGTTAAAAACCCTAATTGGACAAGAATAAGCCTTGGGAGGACGAAAATGACCTAAATGTTAACCCAATGTCACAAATGTACTTATTGGATGCACAAGATTGGTTAAAAACCCTAATTGGACGAGAATAAGCCTAGGGAGGACGAAAATGACCTAAATGTTCAACCAATGACACAAAATCACTTATTGGATGCACAAGATTGGTTAAAAACCCTAATTGGACGAGAATAAGCCTTGGGAGGACGAAAATGACCTAAATGTTCAACCAATGACACAAAATCACTTATTGTTTACACAAGATTGGTTAAAAACCCTAATTGGACGAGAATAAGTCATGGCAGGACGAAAATGACCTAAATGTTCAACCAATGACACAAATTCACTTATTGGATGCACAAGATTTGTTAAAAACACTAATTGGTCGAGAATAAGCCTAAGGAGGACGAAAATGACCTAAATGTTCAACCAATGACACAAAATCAATTATTGGATGCACAAGATTGGTTAAAAACCCTAATTGGACGAGAATAAGCCTAGGGAGGACGAAAATGACCTAAATGTTCAACCAATGACACAAAATCACTTATTGGATGCACAAGATTGGTTAAAAACCCTAATTGGACGAGAATAAGCCTTGGGAGGACGAAAATGACCTAAATGTTCAACCAATGACACAAAATCACTTATTGTTTACACAAGATTGGTTAAAAACCCTAATTGGACGAGAATAAGTCATGGCAGGACGAAATTGACCTAAATGTGCAACCAATGACACAAATTCACTTATTGGATGCACAAGATTGGTTAAAAACCCTAATGGGACGAGAATAAGCCTTGGGAGGACGAAAATGACCTAAATGTTCAACCAATAGCACAAAATCGCTTATTGGATGCACAAAATTTGGTTAAAAACCCTAATTGGACGAGAATAAGCCTAGGGAGGACGAAAATGACCTAAATGTTCAACCAATGACACAAAATCACTTATTGGATGCACAAGATTGGTTAAAAACCCTAATTGGACGAGAATAAGCCTAGGGAGGACCAAAAGGACCTAAATGTTCAACCAATGACACAAAATCACTTATTGGAAGCACAAGATTGGTTAAAAACCCTAATTGGACGAGAATAAGCTTTCGGAGGACGAAAATGACCAAAATGTTCAACCAATGACACAAAATTACTTATTGGATGCACAAGATTGGTTAAAAACCCTAATTGGACGAGAATAAGCCTTGGGAGGACGGAAATGACCTAAATGTTCAACCAATGACACAAAATCACTTATTGGATGCACAAGATTGGTTAAAAACCCTAATTGGACGAGAATAAGCCTAGGGAGGACGAAAATGACCTAAATGTTCAACCAATGACACAAAATCACTTATTGGATGCACAAGATTGGTTAAAAACCCTAATTGGACGAGAATAAGCCTTGGGAGGACAAAAATGACCTAAATCTTTAACCAATGACACAAATGTACTTATTGGATGCACAAGATTGGTTAAAACCCCTAAGTGGACGAGAATAAGTCTAGGGAGGACGAAAATGACCTAAATGTTCAACCAATAACACAAAATCACATATTGGATGCACAAGATTTCTTAAAAACCCTAATTGGACGAGAATAAGCCTTGGGAGGACGAAAATGACCTAAATTTTCAACCAATGACACAAAATCACTTATTGGATGCACAAGATTGGTTAAAAACCCTAATTGGACGAGAATAAGCCTAGGGAGGACGAAAATGACCTAAATGTTCAACCAATGACACAAAATCACTTATTGGATGCACAAGATTGGTTAAAAACCCTAATTGGACGAGAATAAGCCTTGGGAGGACGAAAATGACCTAAATGTTCAACCAATGACACAAAATCACTTATTGGATGCACAAGATTGGTTAAAAACCCTAATTGGACGAGAATAAGCATAGGTAGGACGAAAATGACCTAAATGTTCAACCAATGACACAAATGTACTTATTGGATGCACAAGATTGGTTAAAAACCCTAATTGGACGAGAATAAGCCTAGGGAGGACGAAAATGACCTAAATGTTCAACCAATGACACAAATGTACTTATTGGATGCACAAGATTGGTTAAAAACCCTAATTGGACGAGAATAAGCTAAGGGAGGACGAAAATGACCTAAATGTTCAACAAATGACACAAAATCACCTATTGGATGCACAAGATTGGTTAAAAACCCTAATTGGACGAGAATAAGCCTAGGGAGGACGAAAATGACCTAAATGTTCAACCAATGACACAAAATCACTTATTGGATGCACAAGATTGGTTAAAAACCCTAATTGGACGAGAATAAGCCTAGGGAGGACGAAAATGACCTAAATGTTCAACCAATGACACAAAATCACTTATTGGATGCGCATGATTGGTTTAAAACCCTAATTGGACGAGAATAAGCCTAGGGAGGACGAAAATGACCTAAATGTTCAACCAATGACACAAAATCACTTATTGGATGCACAAGATTGGTTAAAAACCCTAATTGGACGAGAATAAGCCTAGGGAGGACGAAAATGACCTAAATGTTCAACCAATGACACAAAATCACTTATTGGATGCACAAGATTGGTTAAAAACCCTAATTGGACGAGAATAAGCCTAGGGAGGACGAAAATGACCTAAATGTTCAACTTATGACACAAATGTACTTATTGGATGCACAAGATTGGTTAAAAACCCTAATTGGACGAGAATAAGCCTAGGGAGGACGAAAATGACCTAAATGTTCAACTTATGACACAAATGTACTTATTGGATGCGCATGATTGGTTAAAAACCCTAATTGGACGAGAATAAGCCTAGGGAGGACGAAAATGACCTAAATGTATAACCAATGACACAAAATCACTTATTGGATGCACAAGATTGGTTAAAAACCCTAATTGGACGAGAATAAGCCTAGGGAGGACGAAAATGACCTAAATGTTCAACCAATGACACAAAATCACTTATTGGATGCACAAGATTGGTTATAACCCAAATTGGGTTAGAATAAGCCTTGGGAGGACGTAAATGACATAAATGTTAAACCAATGACACAAACGCACTTATTGGATGCACAAGATTGGTTAAAAACCCTAATTGGACGAGAATAAGCCTTGGGAGGACGAAAATGACCTAAATGTTCAACCAATGACACAAATGTACTTATTGGATGCACAAGATTGGTTAAAAACCCTAATTGGACGAGAATAAGACTTGGGACGACGAAAATGACCTAAATGTTCAACCAATGACACAAAATCACTTATTGGATGCACAAGATTGGTTAAAAACCCTAATTGGACGAGAATAAGCCTTGGGAGGACGAAAATGACCTAAATGTTCAAACAATGACACAAAATCATTTATTGGATGCACAAGATTGGTTAAAAACCCTAATTGGACCTGAAAAAGCCTTGGGAGGACGAAAATGACCTAAATGTTCAACCAATGACACAAAATCACTTATTGGATGCACAAGATTGGTTAAAAACCCTAATTGGACGAGAATAAGCCTTGGGAGGACGAAAATGACCTAAATGTTCAAACAATGACACAAAATCACTTATTGGATGCACAAGATTGGTTAAAAACCCTAATTGGACGAGAATAAGCCTTGGGAGGACGAAAAATGACCTAAATGTTCAACCAATGACACAAAATCACTTATTGGATGCACAAGATTGGTTAAAAACCCTAATTGGACGAGAATAAGCCTTGGGAGGACGAAAATGACCTAAATGTTCAAACAATGACACAAAATCACTTATTGGATGCACAAGATTGGTTAAAAACCCTATTTGGACGAGAATAAGCCTAGGGAGGACGAAAATGACCTAAATGTTCAACCAATGACACAAAATCACTTATTGGATGCACAAGATTGGTTAAAAACCCTAATTGGACGAGAATAAGCCTTGGGAGGACGAAAATGACCTAAATGTTCAAACAATGACACAAAATCACTTATTGGATGCACAAGATTGGTTAAAAACCCTGATTGGACTAGAATAAGCCTTGGGAGGACGAAAATGACCTAAATGTTCAAACAATGACACAAAATCACTTATTGGGTGCACAAGATTGGTTTAAAACCCTAATTGGACGAGAATAAGCCTAGGGAGGACGAAAATGACCTAAATAATCAACCAATGACACAAAATCACTTATTGGATGCACAAGATTGGTTAAAAACCCTAATTGGACGAGAATAAGCCTTGGGAGGACGAAAATGACCTAAATGTTCAACCAATGACACAAAATCACATATTGGATGCACAAGATTGGTTAAAAATCCTAATTGGACAAGAATAAGCCTAGGGAAAACGAAAATGACCTAAATGTTCAACCAATGACACAAATGTACTTATTGGATGCACAAGATTGGTTAAAAGCCCTTGTTGGACGAGAATAAGCCTTGGGAGGACGAAAATGACCTAAATGTTCAACCAATGACACAAAATCACTTATTGGATGCACAAGATTGGTTAAAAACCCTAATTGGACGAGAATAAGCCTAGGGAGGACGAAAATGACCTAAATGTTCAACCAATGACACAAAATCACTTATTGGATGCACAAGATTGGTTAAAAACCCTAATTGGACGAGAATAAGCCTTGGGAAAACGAAAATGACCTAAATTTTCAACCAATGACACAAAATAACTTATTGGATGCACAAGATTTGTTAAAAACCCTAATTGGACGAGAATAAGCCTTGGGAGGACGAAAATGACCTAAATGTTCAACCAATGACACAAAATCACTTATTGGATGCACAAGATTGGTTAAAAACCCTAATTGGACGAGAATAAGCATAGGGAGGATGAAAATGACCTAAATGTTTAAACAATGACACAAAATCACTTATTGGATGCACAAGATTGGTTAAAAACCCTAATTGGACGAGAATAAGTCTTGGGAGGACGAAAATGACCTAAATGTTCAACCAATGACACAAAATCACTTATTGGATGCACAAGATTGGTTAAAAACCCTAATTGGACGAGAATAAGCATAGGGAGGACGAAAATGACCTAAATGTTTAAACAATGACACAAAATCACTTATTGGATGCACAAGATTGGTTAAAAACCCTAATTGGACGAGAATAAGTCTTGGGAGGACGAAAATGACCTAAATGTTCAAACAATGACACAAAATCACTTATTGGATGCACAAGATTGATTAAAAACCCTAATTGGACGAGAATAAGCCTAGGGAGGACGAAAATGACCTAAATGTTCAACCAATGACACAAAATCACTTATTGGATGCACAAGATTGGTTAAAAACCCTAATTGGACGAGAATAAGCCTTGGGAGGACGAAAATGACCTAAATGTTCAACCAATGACATAAAATCACTTATTGGATTCACAAGATTGGTTAAAAACCCAAATTGGACGAGCATAAGCCTAGGGAGGACGAAAATGACCTAAATGTTTAAACAATGACACAAATCACTTATTGGATGCACAAGATTGGTTAAAAACCCTAATTGGACGAGAATAAGTCTTGGGAGGACGAAAATGACCTAAATGTTCAAACAATGACACAAAATCACTTATTGGATGCACAAGATTGGTTAAAAACCCTAATTGGACGAGAATAAGCCTAGGGAGGACGAAAATGACCTAAATGTTCAACCAATGGCACAAAATCACTTATTGGATGCACAAGATTGGTTAAAAATCCTAATTGGACGAGAATAAGCTTTGGGAGGACGAAAATGACCTAAATGTTCAACCAATGACACAAAATCACTTATTGGATGCACAAGATTGGTTAAAAACCCTAATTGGACGAGAATAAGCCTAGGGAGGACGAAAATGACCTAAATGTTCAACCAATGACACAAAATCACTTATTGGATGCACAAGATTGGTTAAAAACCCTAATTGGACGAGAATAAGCTTTTGGAGGACATAAAGGACCTAAATGTTCAACCAATGACACAAATGTACTTATTGGATGCACAAGATTGGTTAAAAACCCTAATTGGACGACAATAAGCATTGGGAGGACGAAAATCACCTAAATGTTCAACCAATGGCACAAAATCACTTATTGGATGCAC
The DNA here is from genome assembly GCA_037974735.1 of Cicer chorassanicum. Classification (NCBI taxonomy): domain Eukaryota; kingdom Viridiplantae; phylum Streptophyta; class Magnoliopsida; order Fabales; family Fabaceae; genus Cicer; species Cicer chorassanicum. Next base: position 28,416 of record JBBPBP010000475.1, read on the forward strand.
AAGATTGGTTAAAAACCCTAATTGGACGAGAATAAGCCTAGGGAGGACGAAAATGACCAAAATGTTCAACCAATGACACAAAATCACTTATTGGATGCACAAGATTGGTTAAAAACCCTAATTGGACGAGAATAAGCCGAAGGAGGACAAAAATGACCTAAATGTTCAACCAATGGCACAAAATCACTTATTGGATGCACAAGATTGTTTAAAAACACTAATTGGACGAGAATAAGCTTAGGGAGGACGAAAATGACCTAAATGTTCAACCAATGACACAAAATCACTTATTGGATGCACAAGATTGGTTAAAAACCCTAATTGGACGAGAATAAGCCTAGGGAGGACGAAAATGACCTAAATGTTCAACCAATGACACAAAATCACTTATTGGATGCACAAGATTGGTTAAAAATCCTAATTGGGCGAGAATAAGCCTAAGGAGGATAAAAATGACCTAAATGTTTAACCAATGACACAAAATCACTTATTGGATGCACAAGATTGGTTAAAAACCCTAATTGGACGAGAATAAGCCTTGGGACGACGAAAATGACCAAAATGTTTAACCAATGACACAAAATCACTTATTGGATGTACAAGATTGGTTAAAAACCCTAATTGGACGAGAATAAGCCTAGGGAGGACGAAAATGACCTAAATGTTCAACCAATGACACAAAATCACTTATTGGATGCACAAGATTGGTTAAAAACCCTAATTGGACGAGAATTAGCCTAGGGAGGACGAAAATGACATAAATGTTCAACCAATGACACAAATGTACTTATTGGATGCACAAGATTGGTTAAAAACCCTAATTGGACGAGAATAAGCCTCGGGAGGACGAAAATGACCTAAATGTTCAACCAATGACACAAATGTACTTATTGGATGCACAAGATTGGTTAAAAACCCTAATTGGACGAGAATAAGCCTTGGGAAGACGAAAATGACCTAAATGTTCAACCAATGACACAAAATCACTTATTGGATGCACAAGATTGGTTAAAAACCCTAATTGGACGAGAATAAGCCTTGGGAGGACGAAAATGACCTAAATGTTCAAACAATGACACAAATGTATTTATTGGATGCACAAGATTGGTTAAAAACCCTAATTGTACGAGAATAAGCCTTTGGAGGAGGAAAATGACCTAAATGTTCAACCAATGACACAAATGTACTTATTGGATGCACAAGATTGGTTAAAAACCCTAATTGGACGAGAATAAGCCTTGGGAGGACGAAAATGATCTAAATGTTCAACCAATGACACAAAATCACTTACTGGATGCACAAGATTGGTTAAAAACCCTAATTGGACGAGAATAAGCCTTGGGAGGACGGAAATGACCTAAATATTCAACCAACGACACAAAATCACTTATTGGATGCACAAGATTGGTTAAAAACCCTAATTGGACGAGAATAAGCCTAGGGAGGACGAAAATGACCTAAATGTTCAACCAATGACACAAAATCACTTATTGGATGCACAAGATTGGTTAAAAACCCTAATTGGACGAGAATAAGCCTTGGGAGGACGAAAATGACCTAAATGTTCAACCAATGACACAAAATCACTTATTGGATGCACAAGATTGGTTAAAAACCCTTATTGGACGAGAATAATCCTTGGGAGGACGAAAATGACCTAAATTTTCAACCAATGACACAAAAGTACTTATTAGATGCACAAGATTGGTTAAAAACCCTAATTGGACGAGAATAAGCCTTGGGAGGACGAAAATGACCTAAATGTTCAACCAATGACACAAAAGTACTTATTGGATGCACAAGATTGGTTAAAAACCCTAATTGGACGAGAATAAGCCTTGGGAGGACGAAAATTACCTAAATGTTCAAACAATGACACAAAATCACTTATTGGATGCACAAGATTGGTTAAAAACCCTAATTGGACGAGAATAAGCCTTGGGAGGACGAAAATGACCTAAATGTTCAACCAATGACACAAAATCACTTATTGGATGCACAAGATTGGTTAAAAACCCTAATTGGACGAGAATAAGCCTTGGGAGGACGAAAATGAGCTAAATGTTCAAACAATGACACAAAATCACTTATTGGATGCACAAGATTGGTTAAAAACCCTAATTGGACGAGAATAAGCCTAGGGAGGACGAAAATGACCTAAATGTTCAACCAATGACACAAAATCACTTATTGGATGCACAAGATTGGTTAAAAACCCTAATTGGACGAGAATAAGCCTTGGGAGGCAGAAAATGACCTAAATGTTCAACCAACGACACAAAATCACTTATTGGATGCACAAGATTGGTTAAAAACCCTAATTGGACGAGAATAAGCCTTGGGAGGACGAAAATGACCTAAATGTTCAACCAATGACACAAAATTACTTATTGGATTCACAAGATTGGTTAAAAACCCTAATTGGACGAGAATAAGCCTAGGGAGGACGAAAATGACCTAAATGTTCAACCAATGACACAAAATCACTTATTGGATGCACAAGATTGGTTAAAAACCCTAATTGGATGAGAATAAGCCTAAGGAGGACGAAAATGACCTAAATAATCAACCAATGACACAAATGTACTTATTGGATGCACAAGATTGGTTAAAAACCCTAATTGCATGAGAATAAGCCTAGGGATGACGAAAATGACCTAAATGTTCAACCAATGACACAAAATAACTTATTGGATGCACAAGATTTGTTTAAGACCCTAATTGGACGAGAATAAGCCTTGGGATGAAGAAAATGACCTAAATGTTCAACCAATGACACAAAATCACTTATTGGATGCACAAGATTGGTTAAAAACCCTAATTGGACGAGAATAAGCTTTGGGAGGACGAAAATGACCTAAATGTTCAACAGTGACACAAATGTACTTATTGGATGCACAAGATTGGTTAAAAACTCTAATTGGAAGAGAATAAGCCTTGGGAGGACGAAAATGACCTAAATGTTCAACCAATGACACAAAATCACGTATTGAATGCACAAGATTGGTTAAAAACCCTAATTGGACGAGAATAAGCCTAGGGAGGACGAAAATGACCTAAATGTTCAACCAATGACACAAAATCACTTATTGGATGCACAAGATTGGTTAAAAACCCTAATTGGACGAGAATAAGCCTAGGGAGGACGAAAATGACCTAAATGTTCAACCAATGACACAAAATCACTTATTGGATGCACAAGATTGGTTAAAAACCCTAATTGGACGAGAATAAGCCTAGCGAGGACATAAATGACCTAAATGTTCAACCAATGACTCAAAATCACTTATTGGATGCACAAGATTGGTTAAAAACCCTAATTGGACGAGAATAAGCCTAGGGAGGACGAAAATGACCTAAATGTTCAACCAATGACACAAAATCACTTATTGGATTCACAAGATTGGTTAAAAACCCTAATTGGACGAGAATAAGCCTTGAGAGGACGAAAATGACCTAAATGTTCAACCAATGACACAAAATCACTTATTGGATGCACAAGATTGGTTAAAAACCCTAATTGGACGAGAATAAGCCTAGGGAGGACAAAAATGACCTAAATGTTCAAACAATGACACAAAATCACTTATTGGATGCACAAGATTGGTTAAAAACCCTAATTGGACGAGAATAAGCCTAGGGAGGACGAAAATGACCTAAATAATCAACCAATCACACAAAATCACTTATTCGATTCACAAGATTGGTTAAAAACCCTAATTGGACGAGAATAAGCCTTGGGAGGACGAAAATGACCTAAATGTTCAAACAATGACCCAAAATCACTTATTGGATGCACAAGATTGGTTAAAAACCCTAATTGGAGGAGAATAAGCCTAGGGAGGACGAAAATGACCTAAATGTTCAACCAATGACACAAAATCACTTATTGGATTCACAAGATTGGTTAAAAACCCTAATTGGACGAGAATAAGCCTAGGGAGGACGAAAATGACCTAAATGTTCAAACATTGACACAAAATCACTTATTGGATGCACAAGATTGGTTTAAAACCCTAATTGGACGAGAATAAGCCTAGGGAGGATGAAAATGACCTAAATAATCAACCAATGACACAAAATCACTTATTGGATGCACAAGATTGGTTAAAATCCCTAATTGGACGAGAATAAGCCTTGGGAGGACGAAAATGACCTAAATGTTCAACAAATGACACAAAATCACTTATTGGATGCACAAGATTGGTTTAAAACCCTAATTGGACGAGAATAATCCTTGGGAGGATGAAAATGACCTAAATGTTCAAACAATGACACAAAATCACTTATTTGATGCACAAGATGGGTTTAAAACCCTAATTGGACGAGAATAATCCTAGGGTGAAACAAAATGACATAAATAATCAACCAATGACACCAAATCACTTCTTGGATGCACAAGATTGGTTAAAAACCCTAATTGGACGAGAATAAGCCTAGGGAGGACGAAAATGACCTTAATAATCATTCAATGACACAAAATCACTTATTGGATGCACAAGATTGGTTCAAAACCCTAATTGGACGAGAATAATCCTTGGGAGGACGAAAATGACCTAAATGTTCAAACAATGACACAAAATCACTTATTGGATGCACAAGATTGGTTTAAAACCCTAATTGGACGAGAATAAGCCTAGGGTGGACGAAAATGACCTAAAT
>JBBPBP010000475.1:35068-45892 GCA_037974735.1 Cicer chorassanicum
GAGGACGAAAATGACCTAAATGTTCAACCAATGACACAAAATCACTTATTGGATGCACAAGATTGGTTAAAAACCCTAATTGGACGAGAATAAGCCTAGGGAGAACGAAAATAACCTAAATGTTCAACCAATGACACAAATGTACTTATTGGATGCACAAGATTGGTTTAAAACCCTAATTGGACGAGAATAAGCCTAGAGAGGACGAAAATGACCTAAATGTTCAACCAATTACACAAAATCACTTATTGGATGCACAAGATTTGTTAAAAACCCTAATTCGACAAGAATAAGCCTTGGGAGGACGAAAATGACCAAAATGTTAAACCAATGACACAAAATCACTTATTGGATGCACAAGATTGGTTAAAAACCCTAATTGGATGAGAATAAGACTAAGGAGGACGAAAAATGACCTAAATGTTCAACCAATGACACAAAATCACTTATTAGATGCACAAGATTGGTTAAAAACCCTAATTGGACGAGAATAAGCCTTGGGAGGACGAAAATGACCTAAATCTTCAACCAATGACACAAAATTACTTATTGGATGCACAAGATTGGTTAAAAACCCTAATTGGACGAGAATAAGACTAGGGAGGACGAAAAATGACCTAAATGTTTAACCAATGACACAAAATCACTTATTAGATGCACAAGATTGGTTAAAAACCCTAATTGGACGAGAATAAGCCTTGGGAGGACGAAAACGACCTAAATGTTCAACCAATGACACAAAATCACTTATTGGATGCACAAGATTGGTTAAAAACCCTAATTGGACGAGAATAAGCTTTTGGAGGACATAAATGACCTAAATGTTCAACCAATGACACAAATGTACTTATTGGATGCACAAGATTGGTTAAAAACCCTAATTGGACGAGAATAAGCCTTGGGAGGACGAAAATGACCTAAATGTTCAAGCAATGACACAAATGTACTTATTGGATGCACAAGATTGGTTAAAAACCCTAATTGGACGAGAATAAGCTTTTGGAGGACATAAATGACCTAAATGTTCAACCAATGACACAAATGTACTTATTGGATGCACAAGATTGGTTAAAAACCCTAATTGGACGAGAATAAGCCTTGGGAGGACGAAAATGACCTAAATGTTCAACCAATGACACAAAATCACTTATTGGATGCACAAGATTGGTTAAAAACCCTAATTGGACGAGAATAAGCCTTGGAAGGACGAAAATGACCTAAATGTTCAACCAACGACACAAATAAACTTATTGGATGCACAAGATTGGTTAAAAACCCTAATTGGTCGAGAATAAGCATTGGAAGGACGAAAATGACCTAAATGTTCAACCAACAACACAAATAAACTTATTGGATGCACAAGATTGGTTAAAAACCCTAATTGGTCGAGAATAAGCCTTGGGAGGACGAAAATGACCTAAATGTTCAACCAATGACACAAATGTACTTATTGGATGCACAAGATTGGTTAAAAACCCTAATTGGACGAGAAAATGCCTAGGGAGGATGAAAATGACCTAAATGTTCAACCAATGACACAAATGTACTTATTGGATGCACAAGATTGGTTAAAAACCCTAATTGGACGAGAATAAGCCTTGGGAGGACGAAAATGACCTAAATGTTCAACCAATGACACAAAATAACTTATTGGAAGCACAAGATTGGTTAAAAACCCTAATTGGACGAGAATAAGCCTTGGGAGGACGAAAATGACCTAAATGTTCAACCAATGACACAAAATCACTTATTGGATGCACAAGATTGGTTAAAAACCCTAATTGGACGAGAATAAGCCTATGGAGAACGAAAATGACCTAAATGTTCAACCAATGACACAAATGTACTTATTTGATGCACAAGATTGGTTAAAAACCCTAATTTGACGAGATTAAGCCTTGGGAGGACGAAAATGACCTCAATGTTCAACCAATGACACAAAATCACTTATTGGATGCACAAGATTGGTTAAAAACCCTAATTGGACGAGAATAAGCCTTGGGAGGACGAAAATGACCTAAATGTTCAACCAATGACACAAAATCACTTATTGGATGCACAAGATTGGTTAAAAACCCTAATTGGAAAAGAATAAGCCTTGGGAGGACGAAAATGACCTAAATGTTCAACCAATGACACAAAATCACTTATTGGATGCACAAGATTGGTTAAAAACCCTAATTGGACGAGAATAAGCCTAGGGAGGACGAAAATGAGCTAAATGTTCAACCAATGACACAAAATCACTTATTAGATGCACAAGATTGGTTAAAAACCCTAATTGGATTAGAATAAGCCTTGGGAGGACGAAAATGACCTAAATGTTCAATCAATGACACAAAATCACTTATTGGATGCACAAGATTGGTTAAAAACCATAATTGGACGAGAATAAGCCTTGGGAGGACGAAAATGACCTAAATTTTCAATCAATGACACAAAATCACTTATTAGATGCACAAGATTGGTTAAAAACCCTAATTGGACAAGAATAAGCCTTGGGAAAACGAAAATGACCTAAATTTTCAACCAATGACACAAAATCACTTATTGGATGCACAAGATTGGTTAAAAACCCTAATTGGACGAGAATAAGCCTTGCGAGGACGAAAATGACCTAAATGTTCAACCAATGACACAAAATCACTTATTGGATGCACAAGATTGGTTAAAAACCCTAATTGGACGAGAATGAGCCTAGGGAGGACGAAAATTACCTAAATGTTCAACCAATGACACAAATGTACTTATTGGATGCACAAGATTGGTTAAAAACCCTAATTGGACGAGAATAAGCCTAGAGAGGACGAAAATGACCTAAATGTTCAACCAATTACACAAAATCACTTATTGGATGCACAAGATTTGTTAAAAACCCTAATTGGACGAGAATAAGCCTTGGGAAAACGAAAATGACCTAAATTTTCAACCAATGACACAAAATCACTTATTGGATGCACAAGATTGGTTAAAAACCCTAATTGGACGAGAATAAGCCTTGCGAGGACGAAAATGACCTAAATGTTCAACCAATGACACAAAATCACTTATTGGATGCACAAGATTGGTTAAAAACCCTAATTGGACGAGAATAAGCCTAGGGAGGACAAAAACGACCTATATGTTCAACCAATGACACAAATGTACTTATTGGACGCACAAGATTGGTTAAAACCCCTAATTGGACAAGAATAAGCCTTAGGAGGACGAAAATGACCTAAATGTTCAACCAATGACACAAAATCACTTATTGGATGCACAAAATTGGTTTAAAACCCTAATTGGACGAGAATAAGCATTGGGAGGACAAAAATGACCTAAATGTTCAACCAATGACACAAATGTACTTATTGGATGCACAAGATTGGTTAAAAACCCTAATTGGACGAGAATAAGCCTTGGGAGGACGAAAATGACCTAAATGTTCAACCAATGACACAAAATCACTTATTGGATGCACAAGATTGGTTAAAAACCCTAATTGGACGAGAATAAGCCTAAGAAGGACGAAAATGACCTAAATGTTCAACTAATGACACAAATGTACTTATTGGATGCACAAGATTGGTTGAAAACCCTAATTGGACGAGAATAAGCCTTGGGAGGACGAAAATGACCTAAATGTTCAACCAATGACACAAAATCACTTATTAAATGCACAAGATTAGTTAAAAACCCTAATTGGACGAGAATAAGCCTTGGGAGGACGAAAATGACCTAAATGTTCAACCAATGACACAAATGTACTTATTGGATGCACAAGATTGGTTAAAAACCCTAATTGGACGAGAATAAGCCTTGGGAGGACGAAAATGACCTAAATGTTCAACCAATGACACAAAATCACTTATTGGATGCACAAGATTGGTTAAAAACCCTAATTGGACGAGAATAAGCCTTGGGAGGACGAAAATGACCTAAATGTTCAACCAATGACACAAATGTACTTATTGGATGCACAAGATTGGTTAAGAACCCTAATTGGACAAGAATAAGCCTTGGGAGGACGAAAATGACATAAATGTTCAACCAATGACACAAATGTACTTATTGGATGCACAAGATTGGTTAAAAACCCTAATTGGACGAGAATAAGCCTTGGGAGGACGAAAATGACCTAAATGTTCAACCAATGACACAAAATCACTTATTGGATGCACAAGATTGGTTAAAAACCCTAATTGGACGTGAATAAGCCTTGGGAGGACGAAAATGACCTAAATGTTCAACAAATGACACAAAATCACTAATTGGATGCAAAAGATTGGTTAAAAACCCTAATTGGACGAGAATAAGCCTTGGGAGGACGCAAATGACCTAAATGTTCAACCAATAGCACAAAATCACTTATTGGATGCACAAGATTGGTTAAAAACCCTAATTGGACGAGAATAAGCCTAAGGAGGACGAAAATGACCTAAGTGTTCAACCAATGACACAAATGTACTTATTGGATGCACAAGATTGGTTAAAAACCCTAATTGGACGAGAATAAGCCTAGGGAGGACGAAAATGACCTAAATGTTCAACCAATGACACAAAATCACTTATTGGATGCACAAGATTGGTTAAAAACCCTAATTGGACGAGAATAAGCCTTAGGACGACGAAAATGACCTAAATGTTCAACCAATGACACAAAATCACTTATTGGATGCACAAGATTGGTTAAAAACCCTAATTGGACGAGAATAAGCCTTGGGAGGACGAAAATGACCTAAATGTTCAACCAATGACACAAAATCACTTATTGGATGCACAAGATTGGTTAAAAACCCTAATTGGATGAGAATAAGCTTTTGGAGGACATAAATGACCTAAATGTTCAACCAATGAAACAAATGTACTTATTGGATGCACAAGATTGTTAAAAAACCCTAATTGGACGAGAATATGCCTTGGGAGGACGAAAATGACCTAAATGTTCAACCAATGGCATAAAATCACTTATTGGATGCACAAGATTGTTAAAAATCCCTAATTGGACGAGAATAAGCCTAGGGAGGACGAAAATGACCTAAATGTTCAACCAATGACACAAAATCACTTATTGGATGCACAAGATTGGTTAAAAACCCTAATTGGACGAGAATAAGCCTTGGGAGGACGAAAATGACCTAAATGTTCAACCAATGACACAAAATCACTTATTGGATGCACAAGGTTGGTTAAAAACCCTAATTGGACGAGAATAAGCCTTGGGAGGACGAAAATGACCTTAATGTTCAACCAATGACACAAAATCACGTATTGGATGCACAAGATTGGTTAAAAACCCTAATTGGACGAGAATAAGCCTTGGGAGGACGAAAATGACCTAAATGTTCAACCAATGACACAAAATCACTTATTGGATGCACAAGATTGGTTAAAAACCCTAATTGGACGAGAATAAGCCTTAGGAGGACGAAAATGACCTAAATGTTAAACCAATGACACAAATGTACTTATTGGATGCACAAGATTGGTTAAAAACCCTAATTGGACGAGAATAAGCCTAGGAAGGACGAAAATGACCTAAATGTTCAACCAATGACACAAAATCACTTATTGTATGCACAAGATTGGTTAAAATCCCTAATATGACGAGGCTAAGCCTTGGGAGTACGAAAATGACCTAAATGTTCAACCAATGACACAAAATCACTTATTGGATGCACAAGATTGGTTAAAAACCCTAATTGGACGAGAATAAGCCTTGGGAGGACGAAAATGACCTAAATGTTCAACCAATGACACAAAATCACTTATTGGATGCACAAGATTGGTTAAAAACCCTAATTGGACGAGAATAAGCCTTGGGAGAAATCACCTAAATTTTCAACCAATGACACAAAATCACTTATTGGATGCACAAGATTGGTTAAAAACCCTAATTGGACGACAATAAGCCTAGGGAGGACGAAAATCACCTAAATGTTCAACCAATGACACAAATGTACTTATTGGATTCACAAGATTGGTTAAAAACCTTAATTGGACGAGAATAAGCCTTAAGAGGATGAAAATGACCTAAATGTTCAACCAATGACACAAAATCACTTATTGGATGCACAAGATTGGTTAAAAACCCTAATTGGACGAGAATAAGCCTTGGGAGGACGAAAATGACCTAAATGTTCAACCAATGACACAAAATCACTTATTGGATGCACAAGATTGGTTAAAAACCCTAATTGGACGAGAATAAGCCTTGGGAGGACAAAAATGACTTAAATGTTCAACCAATGACACAAATGTACTTATTGGATGCACAAGATTGGTTAAAAACCCTAATTGGACGAGAATAAGCCTTGGGAGGACGAAAATGACCTAAATGTTCAACCAATGACACAAAATCACTTATTGGATGCACAAGATTGGTTAAAAACCCTAATTGGACGAGAATAAGCCTTGGGAGGACGAAAATGACCTAAATGTTCAACCAATGACACAAAATCACTTATTGGATGCACAAGATTGGTTAAAAACCCTAATTGGACGAGAATAAGCCTTGGGAGGACGAAAATTGCCTAAATGTTCAACCAATGACACAAAATCACTTATTGGATGCACAAGATTGGTTAAAAACCCTAATTGGACGAGAATAAGCCTTGGGAGGAGGATAATGACCTAAATGTTCAACCAATAACACAAATGTACTTATTGGATGCACAAGATTGATTAAAAACCCTAATTGGATGAGAATAAGGCTTGGGAGGACGAAAATGACCTAAATGTTCAACCAATGGCACAAAATCACTTATTGGATGCACAAGATTGGTTAAAAACCCTAATTGGACGAGAATAAGCCTTGGGAGGACGAAAATGACCTAAATGTTCAACCAATGACACAAAATCACTTATTGGATGCACAAGATTGGTTAAAAACCCTAATTGGACGAGAATAAGCATTGCGAGGACGAAAATGACCTAAATGTTCAACCAATGACACAAAATCACTTATTGGATGCACAAGATTGGTTAAAAACCCTAATTGGACGAGAATAAGCCTAGGGAGGACGAAAATGACCTAAATGTTCAACCAATGACACAAAATCACTTATTAGATAAACAAGATTGGTTAAAAACCCTAATTGGACGAGAATAAGCCTTGGGAGGACGAAAATGACCTAAATGTTCAACCAATGACACAAAATCACTTATTGGATGCACAAGATTGGTTAAAAATACTAAATGGACGAGAATAAGCCTTGGGAGGACGAAAATGACCTAAATGTTCAACCAATGACACAAAATCACTTATTGGATGCACAAGATTGGTTAAAAACCCTAATTGGACGAGAATAAGCCTTGGGAGGACGAAAATGACCTAAATGTTCAACCAATGACACAAAATCACTTATTGGATGCACAAGATTGGTTAAAAACCCTAATTGGAAGAGAAAAAGCCTTGGGAGGACGAAAATGACCTAAAATGTTCAACCAATGACACAAATGTACTTATTGGATGCACAAGATTGGTTAAAAACCCTAATTGGACGAGAATAAGCCTTGGGAGGACGAAAATGACCTAAATGTTCAACCAATGACACAAAATCACTTATTGGATTTACAAGATTGGTTAAAAACCCTAATTGGACGAGAATAAGCCTTGGGAGGACGAAAATGACCTAAATGTTCAACCAATGACACAAAATCACTTATTGGATGCACAAGATTGGTTAAAAACCCTAATTGGACGAGAATAAGCCTTGGGAGGACGAAAATGACCTAAATGTTCAACCAATGACACAAAATCACTTATTGGATGCACAAGATTGGTTAAAAACCCTAATTGGATCAGAATAAGCCTTGGGAGGACGAAAATGACCTAAATGTTCAACCAATGACACAAAATCACTTATTGGATGCAAAAGATTGTTTAAAAACCCTACTTGGACGAGAATAAGCCTTAGGAAGACGAAAATGACCTAAATGTTTAAACAATGACACAAAATCACTTATTGGATGCACAAGATTGGTTCAAAACCCTAATTGGACGAGAATAAGCCTTGGGAGGACGAAAATGACCTAAATGTTCAAACAATGACACAAAATCACTTATTTGATGCACAAGATTGGTTAAAAACCCTAATTGGACGAGAATAAACCTTGGGAGGACGAAAATGACCTAAATGTTCAACCAATGACACAAAATCACTTATTGGATGCACACGATTGGTTAAAAACCCTAATTGGACGAGAATAAGCCTTGGGAGGACGAAAATGACCTAAATGTTCAACCAATGACACAAAATCACTTATTGGATGCACAAGATTGGTTAAAAACCCTAATTGGACGAGAATAAATCTAGCGAGGACGAAAATGACCTAAATGTTCAACCAATGACACAAATGTACTTATTGGATGCACAAGATTGGTTAAAAACCCTAATTGGACGAGAATAAGCCTTGGGAGGACGAAAATGACCTAAATGTTCAACCAATGACACAAAATCACTTATTGGATGCACAAGATTGGTTAAAAACCCTAATTGGACGCGAATAACCCTTGGGAGGACGAAAATGACCTAAATGTTCAACCAATGACACAAATGTACTTATTGGATGCACAAGATTGGTTAAAAACCCTAATTGGACGAGAATAAGCCTTGGGAGGACGAAAATGACCTAAATGTTCAACCAATGACACAAAATCACTTATTGGATGCACAAGATTGGTTAAAAACCCTAATTGGACGAGAATAAGCCTTGGGAGGACGAAAATGACCTAAATGTTCAACCAATGACACAAATGTACTTATTGGATGCACAAGATTGGTTAAGAACCCTAATTGGACAAGAATAAGCCTTGGGAGGACGAAAATGACATAAATGTTCAACCAATGACACAAATGTACTTATTGGATGCACAAGATTGGTTAAAAACCCTAATTGGACGAGAATAAGCCTTGGGAGGACGAAAATGACCTAAATGTTCAACCAATGACACAAAATCACTTATTGGATGCACAAGATTGGTTAAAAACCCTAATTGGACGTGAATAAGCCTTGGGAGGACGAAAATGACCTAAATGTTCAACAAATGACACAAAATCACTAATTGGATGCAAAAGATTGGTTAAAAACCCTAATTGGACGAGAATAAGCCTTGGGAGGACGCAAATGACCTAAATGTTCAACCAATAGCACAAAATCACTTATTGGATGCACAAGATTGGTTAAAAACCCTAATTGGACGAGAATAAGCCTAAGGAGGACGAAAATGACATAAATGTTCAACCAATGACACAAATGTACTTATTGGATGCACAAGATTGGTTAAAAACCCTAATTGGACGAGAATAAGCCTTGGGAGGACGAAAATGACCTAAATGTTCAACCAATGACACAAAATCACTTATTGGATGCACAAGATTGGTTAAAAACCCTAATTGGACGAGAATAAACCTTGGGAGGACGAAAATGACCTTAATGTTCAACCAATGACACAAAATCACTTATTGGATGCACAAGATTGGTTAAAAACCCTAATTGGACGAGAATAAGCCTTGGGAGGACGAAAATGACCTAAATGTTCAACCAATGACACAAAATCACTTATTGGATGCACAAGATTGGTTAAAAACCCTAATTGGACGAGAATAAGCCTTGGGAGGACGAAAATGACCTAAATGTTCAACCAATGACACAAAATCACTTATTGGATGCACAAGATTGGATAAAAACCGTAACTGGACGAGAATAAGCCTTGGGAGGACGAAAATGACGTAAATGTTCAACCAATGACACAAATGTACTTATTGGATGCACAAGATTGGTTAAAAACCCGAATTGGACGAGAATAAGCCTTGGGAGGACGAAAATGACCTAAATGTTCAACCAATGACACAAATGTACTTAATGGATGCACAAGATTGGTTAAAAACTGTAATTGGACGAGAATAAGCCTTGGGAGGACGAAAATGACCTAAATGTTCAACCAATGACACAAAATCACTTATTGGATGCACAAGATTGGTTAAAAACCCTAATTGGACGAGAATAAGCCTTGGGAGGACGAAAATGACCTAAATGTTCAAACAATGATACAAATGTACTTATTGAATGCAAAAGATTGGTTAAAACCCTAATCGGACGAGAATAAGCCTTGGGAGGACGAAAATGACCTAAATGTTCAACCAATGACACAAATGTCCTTATTGGATGCACAAGATTGGTTAAAAACCCTAATTGGACAAGAATAAGCCTTGGGAGGACGAAAATATCCTAAATGTTCAACCAATGACATAAATGTACTTATTGAATGCACAAGATTGGTAAAAAACCCTATTTGGACGAGAATAAGCCTTGGGAGGACGAAAATGACCTAAATGTTCAACCAATGACACAAAATCACTTATTGGAAGCACAAGATTGGTTAAAAACCCTAATTGGACGAGAATAAGCCTTGGGAGGACGAAAATGGCCTAAATGTTCAACCAATGACACAAATGTACTTATTGGATGCACAAGATTGGTTAAAAACCCTAATTGGACGAGAATAAGCCTTTAGAGGACGAAAATGACCTAAATGTTCAACCAATGACACAAAATCACTTATTGGATGCACAATATTGGTTAAAAACCCTAATTGGACGCGAATAAGCCTAGGGAGGACGAAAATGACCTAAATGTTCAACCAATGACACAAAATCACTTATTGGATGCAAAAGATTGTTTAAAAACCCTACTTGGACGAGAATAAGCCTTAGGAGGACGAAAATGACCTAAATGTTTAAACAATGACACAAAATCACTTATTGGATGCACAAGATTGGTTCAAAACCCTAATTGGACGAGAATAAGCCTTGGGAGGACGAAAATGACCTAAATGTTCAA
>JBBPBP010000476.1:3221-15759 GCA_037974735.1 Cicer chorassanicum
AGATTGGTTAAAAACCCTAATTGGACGAGAATAAGCCTTTAGAGGACGAAAATGACCTAAATGTTCAACCAATGACACAAAATCACTTATTGGATGCACAATATTGGTTAAAAACCCTAATTGGACGCGAATAAGCCTAGGGAGGACGAAAATGACCTAAATGTTCAACCAATGACACAAACGTACTTATTGGATGCACAAATTTGTTAAAAACCCTAATTGGACGAGAATAAGCCTTTGGAGGACGAAAATGACCTAAATGTTCAAACAATGACACAAAATCACTTATTTGATGCACAAGATTGGTTAAAAACCCTAATTGGACGAGAATAAGCCTTGGGAGGACGAAAATGACCTAAATGTTCAACGAATGACACAAAATCACTTAATGGATGCACAAGATTGGTTAAAAACCCTAATTGGATCAGAATAAGCCTTGGGAGGACGAAAATGACCTAAATGTTCAACCAATGACACAAAATCACTTATTGGATGCAAAAGATTGTTTAAAAACCCTACTTGGACGAGAATAAGCCTTAGGAGGACGAAAATGACCTAAATGTTCAACCAATGACACAAATGTACTTATTGGATGCACAAGATTGGTTAAAAACCCTAATTGGACGAGAATAAGCCTTGGGAGGACGAAAATGACCTAAATGTTCAACCAATGACCCAATTGTACTTATTGGATGCACAAGATTGGTTCAAAACCCTAATTGGACGAGAATAAACCTTGGGAGGACGAAAATGACCTAAATGTTCAACCAATGACACAAAATCACTTATTGGATGCACAAGATTGGTTAAAAACCCTAATTGGACGAGAATAAGCCTTGGGAGGACGAAAATGACCTAAATGTTCAACCAATGACACAAATGTACTTATTGGATGCACAAGATTGGTTAAAAACCATAATTGGACGACAATAAGCCTAGGGAGGACGAAAATGACCTAAATGTTAAACCAATGACACAAAATCACTTATTGTGTGCACAAGATTGGTTAAAATCCCTAATTAGGCGAGACTAAGCCTTGGGAGGACGCATATGACCTAAATGTTCAACCAATGACACAAAATCACTTATTGGATGCACAAGATTGGTTAAAAACCCTAATTGGACGAGAATAAGCCTTGGGAGGACGAAAATGACCTAAATGTTCAACCAATGACACAAAATCACTTATTGGATGCACAAGATTGGTTAAAAACCCTAATTGGATGAGAATAAGCCTTGGTAGGACGAAAATGACCTAAATGTTCAACCAATGACACAAATGTACTTATTGGATGCACAAATTTGTTAAAAACCCTAATTGGACGAGAATAAGCCTTGGGAGGACGAAAATGACCTAATTGTTCAAACAATGACACAAAATCACTTATTTGATGCACAAGATTGGTTAAAAACCCTAATTGGACGAGAATAAGCCTTGGGAGGACGAAAATGACCTAAATGTTCAACCAATGCCACAAAATCACTTATTGGATGCACACGATTGGTTAAAAACCCTAATTGGACGAGAATAAGCCTTGGGAGGACGAAAACGACCTAAATGTTCAACGAATGACACAAAATCACTTATTGGATGCACAAGATTGGTTAAAAACCCTAATTGGATCAGAATAAGCCTTGGGAGGACGAAAATACCCCAAATGTTCAACCAATGACACAAAATCACTTATTGGATGCAAAAGATTGTTTAAAAACCCTACTTGGACGAGAATAAGCCTTAGGAAGACGAAAATGACCTAAATGTTTAAACAATGACACAAAATCACTTATTGGATGCACAAGATTGGTTCAAAACCCTAATTGGACGAGAATAAGCCTTGGGAGGACGAAAATGACCTAAATGTTCAACCAATGACACAAAATCACTTATTGGATGCACACGATTGGTTAAAAACCCTAATTGGACGAGAATAAGCCTTGGGAGGACGAAAATGACCTAAATGTTCAACCAATGACACAAAATCACTTATTGGATGGACAAGATTGGTTCAAAACCCTAATTGGACGAGAATAAATCTAGGGAGGACGAAAATGACCTAAATGTTCAACCAATGACACAAATGTACTTATTGGATGCACAAGATTGGTTAAAAACCCTAATTGGACGATAATAAGCCTTGGGAGGACGAAAATGACCTAAATGTTCAAACAATGACACAAAATCACTTATTGGATGCACAAGATTGGTTTAAAACCCTAATTGGACGAGAATAAGCCTTGGGAGGACGAAAATGACCTAAATGTTCAACCAATGACACAAAATCACTTATTGGATGCACACGATTGGTTAAAAACCCTAATTGGACGAGAATAAGCCTTGGGAGGACGAAAATGACCTAAATGTTCAAACAATGACACAAAATCACTTATTTGATGCACAAGATTGGTTAAAAACCCTAATTGGACGAGAATAAGCCTCGGGAGGACGAAAATGACCTAAATGTTCAACCAATGACACAAAATCACTTATTGGATGCACACGATTGGTTAAAAACCCTAATTGGACGAGAATAAGCCCAGGGAGGACGAAAATGACCTAAATGTTTAACCAATGACACAAATATACTTATTGGATGCACAAGATTGGTTAAAAACCCTAATTGAACGTGAATAAGCCTTGGGAGGACGAAAATGACATAAATGTTTTACCAATGACACAAAATCACTTATTGGATGCACAAGATTGGTTAAAAACCCTAATTGGATGAGAATAAGCATTGGGAGGACGAAAATGACCTAAATGTTCAACCAAGGACACAAATGTACTTATTGGATGCACAAGATTGGTTAAAAACCCTAATTGGACGAGAATAAGCCTTGGGAGGAAGAAAATGACCTAAATGTTCAAGCAATGACACAAAATCACTTATTGGATGCACAAGATTGGTTAAAAACCCTAATTGGACGAGAATAAGCCTTGGGAGGACGAAAATGACCTAAATGTTCAACCAATGACACAAAATCACTTATTGGATGCACAAGGTTGGATAAAAACCCTAATTGGACGAGAATAAGCCTTGGGAGGACGAAAATGACCTAAATGTTCAACCAATGACACAAAATCACTTATTGGATGCACAAGATTGGTTAAAAACCCTAATTGGACGAGAATAAGCCTTGGGAGGACGAAAATGACCTAAATGTTCAACCAATGACACAAATGTACTTATTGGATGCACAAGATTGATTAAAAACCCTAATTGGACGAGAATAAGTCTAGGGAGGACGAAAATGACCTAAATGTTCAACCAATGACACAAATGTACTTATTGGATGCACAAGATTGGTTAAAAACCCTAATTGGACGAGAATAAGCCTTGGGAGGACGAAAATGACCTAAATGTTCAACCAATGACCCAATTGTACTTATTGGATGCACAAGATTGGTTCAAAACCCTAATTGGACGAGAATAAACCTTGGGAGGACGAAAATGACCTAAATGTTCAACCAATGACACAAAATCACTTATTGGATGCACAAGATTGGTTAAAAACCCTAATTGGACGAGAATAAGCCTTGGGAGGACGAAAATGACCTAAATGTTCAACCAATGACACAAATGTACTTATTGGATGCACAAGATTGGTTAAAAACCCTAATTGGACGAGAATAAACCTAGGGAGGACGAAAATAACCTAAATGTTCAACCAATGACACAAAATCACTTATTGGATGCACAAGATTGGTTAAAAACCCTAATTGGACGAGAATAAGCCTTGGGAGGACGAAAATGACCTAAATGTTCAACCAATGACACAAAATCACTTATTTGATGCCCAAGATTGGTTAAAAACCCTAATTGGACGAGAATAAGCCTTAGGAGGACGAAAATGACCTAAATGTTCAACCAATGACACAAAATCACTTATTGGATGCACAAGATTGGTTAAAAACCCTAATTGGACGAGAATAAGCCTTGGGAGGACGAAAATGACCTAAATGTTCAACCAATGACACAAATGTACTTATTGGATGCACAAGATTGGTTAAAAACCCTAATTGGAGAGAATAAGCCTTGGGAGGACGAAAATGACCTAAATGTTCAACCAATGACACCAATGTACTTATTGGATGCACAAGATTGGTTAAAAACCCTAATTGGACGAGAATAAGCCTTGGGAGGACGAAAATGACCTAAATGTTCAACCAATAAAACAAATATACTTATTGGATGCAGAAGATTGGTTAAAAACCCTAATTGGACGAGAATAAGCCTTGGGAGGACGAAAATGACCTAAATGTTCAACCCATAACACAAATGTACTTATTGGATGCACCAGATTGGTTAAAAACCCTAATTGGACGAGAATAAGACTTGGGAGGACGAAAATGACCTAAATGTTCAACCAATGACACAAATGTACTTATTGGATGCACAAGATTGGTTAAAAACCCTAATTGGACGAGAATAAGCCTTGGGAGGACGAAAATGACATAAATGTTCAACCAATGACACAAAATCACTTATTGGATGCACAAGATTGGTTAAAAACCCTAAATGGACGAGAATAAGCCTTGGAAGGACAAAAATGACCTAAATGTTCAACCAACGACACAAACTCACTTATTGGATGCACAAGATTGGTTAAAAACCCTAATTGGACGAGAATAAGCCTTCGAAGGACGAAAAATGACCTAAATGTTCAACAATTGACACCAATGTACTTATTGGATGCACAAGATTGGTTAAAAACCCTAATTGGACAAGAATAAGCCTTGGTAGGACGAAAATGACCTAAATGTTCAACCAATGACACAAAATCACTTATTGGATGCACAAGATTGGTTAAAAACCCTAATTGGACGAGAATAAGCCTTGGGAGGACGAAAATGACCTAAATGTTCAACCAATGACACAAATGTACTTATTGGATGCACAAGATTGGTTAAAAACCCTAATTGGACGAGAATAAGCCTTGGGAGGACGAAAATGACCTAAATGTTCAACCAGAGGCACAAAATCACTTATTGGATGCACAAGATTGGTTAAAAACCCTAATTGGACGAGAATAAGCCTAGGGAGGACGAAAATGACCTAAATGTTCAACCAATGACACAAATGTACTTATTGGATGCATAAGATTGATTAAAAACCCTAATTGGACGAGAATAAGCCTTGGGAGGACGAAAATGACCTAAATGTTCAACCAATGACACAAATGTACTTATTGGATGCACAAGATTGGTTAAAAATCCCTAATTGGACGAGAATAAGACTTAGGAGGACGAAAATGACCTAAATGTTCAACCAATGGCACAAAATCACTTATTGGATGCACAAGATTGGTTAAAAACCGTAATTGGAAGAGAATAAGCCTTGGGAGGACAAAAATGACCTAAATGTTCAACAAATGACACAAAATCACTTATTGGATGCACAAGATTGGTTTAAAACCCTAATTGGACGAGAATAAGCCTTGGGAGGACGAAAATGACCTAAATGTTCAACCAATGACACAAAATCACTTATTGGATGCACAAGATTGGTTAAAAACCCTAATTGGACGAGAATAAGCCTTGGGAGGACGAAAATGACCTAAATGTTCAAACAATGATACAAATGTACTTATTGAATGCAAAAGATTGGTTAAAACCCTAATCGGACGAGAATAAGCCTTGGGAGGACGAAAATGACCTAAATGTTCAACCAATGACACAAATGTCCTTATTGGATGCACAAGATTGGTTAAAAACCCTAATTGGACAAGAATAAGCCTTGGGAGGACGAAAATATCCTAAATGTTCAACCAATGACATAAATGTACTTATTGAATGCACAAGATTGGTAAAAAACCCTATTTGGACGAGAATAAGCCTTGGGAGGACGAAAATGACCTAAATGTTCAACCAATGACACAAAATCACTTATTGGAAGCACAAGATTGGTTAAAAACCCTAATTGGACGAGAATAAGCCTTGGGAGGACGAAAATGGCCTAAATGTTCAACCAATGACACAAATGTACTTATTGGATGCACAAGATTGGTTAAAAACCCTAATTGGACGAGAATAAGCCTTTAGAGGACGAAAATGACCTAAATGTTCAACCAATGACACAAAATCACTTATTGGATGCACAATATTGGTTAAAAACCCTAATTGGACGCGAATAAGCCTAGGGAGGACGAAAATGACCTAAATGTTCAACCAATGACACAAATGTACTTATTGGATGCACAAATTTGTTAAAAACCCTAATTGGACGAGAATAAGCCTTTGGAGGACGAAAATGACCTAAATGTTCAAACAATGACACAAAATCACTTATTTGATGCACAAGATTGGTTAAAAACCGTAATTGGACGAGAATAAGCCTTGGGAGGACGAAAATGACCTAAATGTTCAACGAATGACACAAAATCACTTAATGGATGCACAAGATTGGTTAAAAACCCTAATTGGATCAGAATAAGCCTTGGGAGGACGAAAATGACCTAAATGTTCAACCAATGACACAAAATCACTTATTGGATGCAAAAGATTGTTTAAAAACCCTACTTGGACGAGAATAAGCCTTAGGAGGACGAAAATGACCTAAATGTTTAAACAATGACACAAAATCACTTATTGGATGCACAAGATTGGTTCAAAACCCTAATTGGACGAGAATAAGCCTTGGGAGGACGAAAATGACCTAAATGTTCAACCAATGCCACAAAATCACTTATTGGATGCACACGATTGGTTAAAAACCCTAATTGGACGAGAATAAGCCTTGGGAGGACGAAAATGACCTAAATGTTCAACCAATGACACAAATGTACTTATTGGATGCACAAGATTGGTTAAAAACCCTAATTGGACGAGAATAAGCCTTGGGAGGAGGAAAATATCCTAAATGTTCAACCAATGACACAAATGTACTTATTGAATGCACAAGATTGGTAAAAAACCCTATTTGGACGAGAATAAGCCTTGGGAGGACGAAAATGACCTAAATGTTCAACCAATGACACAAAATCACTTATTGGAAGCACAAGATTGGTTAAAAACCCTAATTGGACGAGAATAAGCCTTGGGAGGACGAAAATGGCCTAAATGTTCAACCAATGACACAAATGTACTTATTGGATGCACAAGATTGGTTAAAAACCCTAATTGGACGAGAATAAGCCTTTAGAGGACGAAAATGACCTAAATGTTCAACCAATGACACAAAATCACTTATTGGATGCACAATATTGGTTAAAAACCCTAATTGGACGCGAATAAGCCTAGGGAGGACGAAAATGACCTAAATGTTCAACCAATGACACAAACGTACTTATTGGATGCACAAATTTGTTAAAAACCCTAATTGGACGAGAATAAGCCTTTGGAGGACGAAAATGACCTAAATGTTCAAACAATGACACAAAATCACTTATTTGATGCACAAGATTGGTTAAAAACCCTAATTGGACGAGAATAAGCCTTGGGAGGACGAAAATGACCTAAATGTTCAACGAATGACACAAAATCACTTAATGGATGCACAAGATTGGTTAAAAACCCTAATTGGATCAGAATAAGCCTTGGGAGGACGAAAATGACCTAAATGTTCAACCAATGACACAAAATCACTTATTGGATGCAAAAGATTGTTTAAAAACCCTACTTGGACGAGAATAAGCCTTAGGAGGACGAAAATGACCTAAATGTTCAACCAATGACACAAATGTACTTATTGGATGCACAAGATTGGTTCAAAACCCTAATTGGACGAGAATAAGCCTTGGGAGGACGAAAATGACCTAAATGTTCAAACAATGACACAAAATCACTTATTGGATGCACAATATTGGTTAAAAACCCTAATTGGACGCGAATAAGCCTAGGGAGGACGAAAATGACCTAAATGTTCAACCAATGACACAAATGTACTTATTGGATGCACAAATTTGTTAAAAACCCTAATTGGACGAGAATAAGCCTTTGGAGGACGAAAATGACCTAAATGTTCAAACAATGACACAAAATCACTTATTTGATGCACAAGATTGGTTAAAAACCGTAATTGGACGAGAATAAGCCTTGGGAGGACGAAAATGACCTAAATGTTCAACGAATGACACAAAATCACTTAATGGATGCACAAGATTGGTTAAAAACCCTAATTGGATCAGAATAAGCCTTGGGAGGACGAAAATGACCTAAATGTTCAACCAATGACACAAAATCACTTATTGGATGCAAAAGATTGTTTAAAAACCCTACTTGGACGAGAATAAGCCTTAGGAGGACGAAAATGACCTAAATGTTTAAACAATGACACAAAATCACTTATTGGATGCACAAGATTGGTTCAAAACCCTAATTGGACGAGAATAAGCCTTGGGAGGACGAAAATGACCTAAATGTTCAAACAATGACACAAAATCACTTATTGGATGCACAAGATTGGTTAAAAACACTAATTGGACGAGAATAAGCCTTGGGAGGACGAAAATGACCTAAATGTTCAACCAATGACACAAAATCACTTATTGGATGCACACGATTGGTTAAAAACCCTAATTGGACGAGAATAAGCCTTGGGAGGACGAAAATGACCTAAATGTTCAACGAATGACACAAAATCACTTATTGGATGCACAAGATTGGTTAAAAACCCTAATTGGACGAGAATAAGCCTAGGGAGGACGAAAATGACCTAAATGTTTAACCAATGACACAAATGTACTTATTGGATGCACAAGATTGGTTAAAAACCCTAATTGGACGAGAATAAGCCTTGGGAGGACGAAAATGACCTAAATGTTCAAACAATGACACAAAATCACTTATTTGATGCACAAGATTGGTAAAAAACCCTAATTGGACGAGAATAAGCCTTGGGAGGACGAAAATGACCTAAATGTTCAACCAATGACACAAAATCACTTATTGGATGCACACGATTGGTTAAAAACCCTAATTGGACGAGAATAAGCCTTGGGAGGACGAAAATGACCTAAATGTTCAACCAATGACACAAAATCACTTATTGGATGGACAAGATTGGTTCAAAACCCTAATTGGACGAGAATAAATCTAGGGAGGACGAAAATGACCTAAATGTTCAACCAATGACACAAATGTACTTATTGGATGCACAAGATTGGTTAAAAACCCTAATTGGACGATAATAAGCCTTGGGAGGACGAAAATGACCTAAATGTTCAAACAATGACACAAAATCACTTATTTGATGCACAAGATTGGTTAAAAACCCTAATTGGACGAGAATAAGCCTTGGGAGGACGAAAATGACCTAAATGTTCAACCAATGACACAAAATCACTTATTGGATGCACACGATTGGTTAAAAACCCTAATTGGACGAGAATAAGCCTTGGGAGGACGAAAATGACCTAAATGTTCTAGCAATGACACAAAATCACTTATTGGATGCACAAGATTGGTTAAAAACCCTAATTGGACGAGAATAAGCCTAGGGAGGACGAAAATGACCTAAATGTTCAAGCAATGACACAAAATCACTTATTGGATGCACAAGATTGGTTAAAAACCCTAATTAGACGAGAATAAGCCTAGGGAGGACGAAAATGACCTAAATGTTCAACCAATGACACAAATGTACTTATTGGATGCACAAGATTGGTTAAAAACCCTAATTGGACGAGAATAAGCCTTGGGAGGACAAAAATGACCTAAATGATCAACCAATGACACAAAATCACTTTTTGGATGCACAAGATTGATTAAAAACCCTAATTGGACGAGAATAAGCCTTGGGAGGTCGAAAATGACCTAAATGTTCAACCAATGACACAAATGTACTTATTGGATGCACAAGATTGGTTAAAAACCCTAATTGGACGAGAATAAGCCTTGGGAGGACGAAAATGACCTAAATGTTCAACCAATGACACAAAATCACTTATTGGATGCTCAAGATTGGTTAAAACCCTAATTGGACGAGAATAAGCCTTGGGAGGACGAAAATGACCTAAATGTTCAACCAATGACACAAAATCACTTATTGGATGCACAAGATTGGTTAAAAACCCTAATTGGACGAGAATAAGCCTTGGGAGGACAAAAATGACCTAAATGATCAACCAATGACACAAAATCACTTATTGGATGCACAAGATTGGTTAAAAACCCTAATTGGACGAGAATAAGCCTTGGGAGGACGAAAATGACCTAAATGTTCAACCAATGACACAAATGTACTTATTGGATGCACAAGATTGGTTAAAAACCCTAATTGGACGAGAATAAGCCTAGGCAGGACGAAAATGATCTAAATGTTCAACCAATGACACAAATTAACTTATTGGATGCACAAGATTGGTTAAAAACCCTAATTGGATGAGAATAAGCCTAGGCAGGACGAAAATGACCTAAATGTTCAACCAATGACACAAATGTACTTATTGGATGCACATGATTGGTGTAAAACCCTAATTGGACGAGAATAAGCCTTGGGAGGACGAAAATGACCTAAATGTTCAACCAATGACACAAAATCACTTATTGGATGCACAAGATTGGTTAAAAACCCTAATTGGACGAGAATAAGCCTTGGGAGGACGAAAATGACCTAAATGTTCAACCAATGACACAAATGTACTTATTGAATGCACAAGAATTGTTAAAAACCCTAATTGGACGAGAATAAGCCTTGGGAGGACGAAAATGACCTTAATGTTCAACCAATGACACAAATGTACTTATTGGATGCACAAGATTGGTTAAAAACCCTAATTGGACGAGAATAAGCCTTGGGAGGACGAAAATGACTTAAATGTTCAACCAATGACACAAAATCACTTATTGGATGCACAAGATTGGTTCAAAACCCTAATTGGACGAGAATAAGCCTAGGGAGGACGAAAATGACCTAAATGTTCAACCAATGACACAAATGTACTTATTGGATGCACAAGATTGGTTAAAAACCCTAATTGTACGAGAATAAGCCTTGGGAGGACGAAAATGACCTAAATGTTCAAAAAATGACACAAAATCACGTATTTGATGCACAAGATTGGTTAAAAACCCTAATTGGACGAGAATAAGCCTTGGGAGGACGAAAATGACCTAAATGTTCAACCAATGACACAAAATCACTTATTGGATGCACAAGATTGGTTAAAAACCCTAATTGGATGAGATTAAGCCCTGGGAGGACGAAAATGACCTAAATGTTCAACCAATGACACAAAATCACTTATTGGATGCACAAGATTGGTTAAAAACCCTAATTGGACGAGAATAAGCCTAGGGAGGACGAAAATGACCTAAATGTTCAACCAATGACACAAATGTACTTATTGGATGCACAAGATTGGTTAAAAACCCTAATTGGACGAGAATAAGCCTTGGGAGGACAAAATGACATAAATGATTTACCAATGACACAAAATCACTTATTGGATGCACAAGATTGGTTAAAAACCCTACTTGGATGAGAATAAGCCTTGGGAGGACGAAAATGACCTAAATGTTCAACCAATGACACAAATGTACTTATTGGATGCACAAGATTGGTTAAAAACCCTAATTGGACGAGAAGAAGCCTTGGGAGGACGAAAATGACTTAAATGTTCAAGCAATGACACAAAATCACTTATTGGATGCACAAGATTGGTTAAAAACCCTAATTGGACGAGAATAAGCCTTGGGAGGACGAAAATATCCTAAATGTTCAACCAATGACACAAATGTACTTACTGAATGCACAAGATTGGTAAAAAACCCTATTTGGACGAGAATAAGCCTTGGGAGGACGAAAATGACCTAAATGTTCAACCAATGACACAAAATCACTTATTGGAAGCACAAGATTGGTTAAAAACCCTAATTGGACGAGAATAAGCCTTGGGAGGACGAAAATGGCCTAAATGTTCAACCAATGACACAAATGTACTTATTGGATGCACAAGATTGGTTAAAAACCCTGATTGGACGAGAATAAGCCTTGAGAGGACGAAAATGACCTAAATGTTCAACCAATGACACAAAATCACTTATTGGATGCACAATATTGGTTAAAAACCCTAATTGGACGCGAATAAGCCTAGGGAGGACGAAAATGACCTAAATGTTCAACCAATGACACAAATGTACTTATTGGATGCACAAATTTGTTAAAAACCCTAATTGGACGAGAATAAGCCTTGGGAGGACGAAAATGACCTAAATGTTCAAACAATGACACAAAATCACTTATTTGATGCACAAGATTGGTTAAAAACCCTAATTGGACGAGAATAAGCCTCGGGAGGACGAAAATGACCTAAATGTTCAACCAATGACACAAAATCACTTATTGGATGCACACGATTGGTTAAAAACCCTAATTGGACGAGAATAAGCCCAGGGAGGACGAAAATGACCTAAATGTTTAACCAATGACACAAATATACTTATTGGATGCACAAGATTGGTTAAAAACCCTAATTGAACGTGAATAAGCCTTGGGAGGACGAAAATGACATAAATGTTTTACCAATGACACAAAATCACTTATTGGATGCACAAGATTGGTTAAAAACCCTAATTGGACGAGAATAAGCCTTGGGAGGA
>JBBPBP010000477.1:0-15553 GCA_037974735.1 Cicer chorassanicum
AAATGTTCAACCAATGACACAAAATCACTTATTGGATGCACAAGATTGGTTAAAAACCCTAATTGGATTAGAATAAGCCTTGGGAGGTCAAAAATGACTTTAATGTTCAACCAATGACACAAATGTACTTATTGGATGCACAAGATTTGTTAAAAACCCTAATTGGACGAGAATAAGACTTGGGAGGACAAAAATGACCTAAATTTTCAACCAATGGCACAAAATCACTTATTGGATGCACAAGATTTGTTAAAAACCCTAATTGGACGAGAATAAGACTTGAGAGGACGAAAATGACCTAAATGTTCAACCAATGACACAAAATCACTTATTGGATGCACAAGATTGGTTAAAAACCCTAATTGGACGAGAATAAGCCTTGGGAGGACGAAAATGACCTAAATGTTCAACCAATGAGACAAATGTACTTATTGGATGCACAAGATTTGTTAAAAACCCTAATTGGAGGAGAATAAGACTTAGGAGGACGAAAATGACCTAAATGTTCAACCAATGACACAAAATCACTAATTGGATGCACAAGATTGGTTAAAAACCCTAATTGGACGAGAATAAGCCTTGGGAGGACGAAAATGACCTAAATGTTCAACGAATGACACAAATGTACTTATTGGATGCACATGATTTTTTAAAAACCCTAATTGGACGAGAATAAGCCTTGGGAGGACGAAAATGACCTAAATGTTCAACCAATGACACAAATGTACTTATTGGATGCACAAGATTGGTTAAAAACCCTAATTGGAAGAGAATAAGCCTTGGGAGGACGAAAATGACCTAAATGTTCAACCAATGACACAAAATCACTTATTGGATGCAAAAGATTGGTTAAAAACCCTAATTGGACGAGAATAAGCCTTGGGAGGACGAAAATGACCTAAATGTTCAACCAATGACACAAAATCACTTATTGGATGCACAAGATTGGTTAAAAACCCTAATTGGACGAGAATAAGCCTTGGGATGACAAAAATGACCTAAATGTTTAACCAATGACACAAAATCACTTATTGGATGCACAAGATTGGTTAAAAACCCTAATTGGACGAGAATAAGCCTTGGGAGGACAAAAATGACCTAAATGTTCAACCAATGACACAAAATCACTTATTGGATGCACAAGATTGGTTAAAAACCATAATTGGAAGAGAATAAGCCTAGGGAGGACGAAAATGGCCTAAATAATCAACCAAGGACACAAAATCACTTATTGGATGCACAAGATTGGTTAAAAACCCTAATTCGACGAGAATAAGCCTTGGGAGGACAAAAATGACCTAAATGTTAAACCAGTGACACAAATGTACGTATTGGATGCACAAGATTGGTTAAAAACCCTAATTGGACGAGAATAAGCCTAGGGAGGACGAAAATGACCTAAATGTTCAACCAATGACACAAAATCACTTATTGGATGCACAAGATTGGTTAAAAACCCTAATTGGACGAGAATAAGCCTTGGGAGGACGAAAATGACCTAAATGTTCAACCAATGACACAAAATCACTTATTGGATGCACAAGATTGGTTAAAAACCCTAATTGGAGGAGAATAAGCCTTTGGAGGACGAAAATGACCTAAATGTTCAACCAATAGCCCAAAATCGCTTATTGGATCCACAAGATTGGTTAAAAACCCTAATTGGACGAGAACAAGCCTAGGGAGGACGAAAATGACCTAAATGTTCAACCAGTGACACAAAATCACTTATTGGATGCACAAGATTGGTTAAAAACCCTAATTGGACGAGAATAAGCCTTGGGAGGACGAAAATGACCTAAATGTTCAACCAATGACACAAATGTACTTATTGGATGCACAAGATTGGTTAACACCCCTAATTGGACGAGAATAAGCCTTGGGAGGACGAAAATGACCTAAATGTTCAACCAATGACACAAAATCACTTATTGGATGCACAAGATTGGTTAAAAACCCTAATTGGACGAGAATAAGCCTTGGGAGGACAAAAATGACTTAAATGTTCAACCAATGACACAAATGTACTTATTGGATGCACAAGATTGGTTAAAAACCCTAATTGGACGAGAATAAGCCTTGGGAGGACGAAAATGACCTAAATGTTCAACCAATGACACAAAATCACTTATTGGATGCACAAGATTGGTTAAAAACCCTAATTGGACGAGAATAAGCCTTGGGAGGACGAAAATGACCTAAATGTTCAACCAATGACACAAATGTACTTATTGGATGCAAAAGATTGGTTAAAAACCCTAATTGGACGAGAATAAGCCTTGGGAGGACGAAAATGACTTAAATGATTAACCCATGACACAAATGTACTTATTGGATGCACAAGATTGGTTCAAAACCCTAATTGGACGAGAATAAGCCTTGGGAGGACAAAAATGACATAAATGTTCAACCAATGACACAAAATCATTTATTGGATGCACAAGATTGGTTAAAAACCCTAATTGGACGAGAATAAGCCTTGGGAGGACGAAAATGACCTAAATGTTCAACCAATGACACAAAATCACTTATTGGATGCACAAGATTGGTTAAAAACCCTAATTGGACGAGAATAAGCCTTGGGAGGACGAAAATGAACTAAAGTTCAACCAATGACACAAAAGTACTTATTGGATGCACAAGATTGGTTAAAAACCCTAATTGGACGAGAATAAGCCTTGGGAGGACGAAAATGACCTAAATGTTCAACCAATGACACAAAATCACTTATTGGATGCACAAGATTGGTTAAAAACCCTAATTGGACGAGAATAAGCCTATGGAGGAGGAAAATGACGTAAATGTTCAACTAATGACAGAAAATCACTTATTGGATGCACAAGATTGGTTAAAAACCCTAATTGGACGAGAATAAGCCTTGGGAGGACGAAAATGACCTAAATGTTCAACCAATGACTCAAATCTACTTATTGGATGCACAAGATTGGTTAAAAACCCTAATTGGACAAGAATAAGCCTAGGGAGGACGAAAATGACCTAAATATTCAACCAATGACACAAAATCTCTTATTGGATGCACAAGATTGGTTAAAAACCCTAATTGGACGAGAATAAGCCTTGGGAGGACGAAAATGACCTAAATGTTCAACCAATGACACAAAATCACTTATTGGATGCACAAGATTGGTTAAAAACCCTAATTGGACGAGAATAAGCCTAGGGAGGATGAAAATGGCCTAAATGTTCAACCAATGACACAAAATCACTTATTGGATGCACAAGATTGGTTAAAAACCCTAATTGGACGAGAATAAGCCTTGGGAGGACGAAAATGACCTAAATGTTCAACCAATGACACAAGTGCACTTATTGGATGCACAAGATTGGTTAAAAACCCTAATTGGACGAGAATAAGCCTTGGGAGGACGAAAATGACCTAAATGTTCAACCAATGACACAAAATCACTTATTGGATGCACAAGATTGGTTAAAAACCCTAATTGGACGAGAATAAGCCTTGGGAGGACGAAAATGACCTAAATGTTCAACCAACGACACAAATTTACTTATTGGATGCACAAGATTGGTTAAAAACCCTAATTGGACGAGAATAAGCCTTGGGAGGACGAAAATGACCTAAATGTTCAACCAATGACACAAATGTACTTATTGGATGCACAAGATTGGTAAAAAACCTTAATTGGACGAGAATAAGCCTTGGGAGGACGAAAATGACCTAAATGTTCAACCAATGAAACAAATGTACTTATTGGATGCACAAGATTGGTTAAAAACCCTAATTGGACGAGAATAAGCCTTGGGAGGACGAAAATGACCTAAATGTTCAACCAATGACACAAATGTACTTATTGGATGCACAAGATTGGTTAAAAACCCTAATTGGACGAGAATAAGCCTTGGGAGGAGGAAAATATCCTAAATGTTCAACCAATGACACAAATGTACTTATTGAATGCACAAGATTGGTAAAAAACCCTATTTGGACGAGAATAAGCCTTGGGAGGACGAAAATGACCTAAATGTTCAACCAATGACACAAAATCACTTATTGGAAGCACAAGATTGGTTAAAAACCCTAATTGGACGAGAATAAGACTTGGGAGGACGAAAATGACCTAAATGTTCAACCAATGACACAAATGTACTTATTGGATGCACAAGATTGGTTAAAAACCCTAATTGGACGAGAAGAAGCCTTGGGAGGACGAAAATGACTTAAATGTTCAAGCAATGACACAAAATCACTTATTGGATGCACAAGATTGGTTAAAAACCCTAATTGGACGAGAATAAGCCTTGGGAGGACGAAAATATCCTAAATGTTCAACCAATGACACAAATGTACTTACTGAATGCACAAGATTGGTAAAAAACCCTATTTGGACGAGAATAAGCCTTGGGAGGACGAAAATGACCTAAATGTTCAACCAATGACACAAAATCACTTATTGGAAGCACAAGATTGGTTAAAAACCCTAATTGGACGAGAATAAGCCTTGGGAGGACGAAAATGGCCTAAATGTTCAACCAATGACACAAATGTACTTATTGGATGCACAAGATTGGTTAAAAACCCTGATTGGACGAGAATAAGCCTTGAGAGGACGAAAATGACCTAAATGTTCAACCAATGACACAAAATCACTTATTGGATGCACAATATTGGTTAAAAACCCTAATTGGACGCGAATAAGCCTAGGGAGGACGAAAATGACCTAAATGTTCAACCAATGACACAAATGTACTTATTGGATGCACAAATTTGTTAAAAACCCTAATTGGACGAGAATAAGCCTTGGGAGGACGAAAATGACCTAAATGTTCAAACAATGACACAAAATCACTTATTTGATGCACAAGATTGGTTAAAAACCCTAATTGGACGAGAATAAGCCTTGGGAGGACGAAAATGACCTAAATGTTCAACCAATGCCACAAAATCACTTATTGGATGCACAAGATTGGTTAAAAACCCTAATTGGAGGAGAATAAGCCTTGAGAGGACGAAAATGACCTAAATGTTCAACCAATGACACAAAATCACTTATTGGATGCACAATATTGGTTAAAAACCCTAATTGGACGCGAATAAGCCTAGGGAGGACGAAAATGACCTAAATGTTCAACCAATGACACAAATGTACTTATTGGATGCACAAATTTGTTATAAACCCTAATTGGACGAGAATAAGCCTTGGGAGGACGAAAATGACCTAAATGTTCAAACAATGACACGAAATCACTTATTTGATGCACAAGATTGGTTAAAAACCCTAATTGGACGAGAATAAGCCTTGGGAGGACGAAAATGACCTAAATGTTCAACCAATGCCACAAAATCACTTATTGGATGCACACGATTGGTTAAAAACCCTAATTGGACGAGAATAAGCCTTGGGAGGACGAAAATGACCTAAATGTTCAACGAATGACACAAAATCACTTATTGGATGCACAAGATTGGTTAAAAACCCTAATTGGATCAGAATAAGCCTAGGGAGGACGAAAATGACCTAAATGTTCATTCAGTGACACAAATGTACTTATTGGATGCACAAGATTGGTTAAAAACCCTAATTGGACGAGAAGAAGCCTTGGGAGGACGAAAATGACTTAAATGTTCAAGCAATGACACAAAATCACTTATTGGATGCACAAGATTGGTTAAAAACCCTAATTGGACGAGAATAAGCCTTGGGAGGACGAAAATGACCTAAATGTTCAAGCAATGAAATAAAATCACTTATTGGATGCACAAGATTGGTTAAAAACCCTAATTGGACGAGAATAAGCCTAGGGAGGACGAAAATGACCTAAATGTTCAACCAATGACACAAATGTACTTATTGGATGCACAAGATTGGTTAAAAACCCTAATTGGACGAGAATAAGCATAGGGAGGACGAAAATGACCTAAATGTTCAATCAATGACACAAAATCACTTATTGGATGGACAAGATTGGTTAAAAACCCTAATTTGACGAGAATAAGCGTTGGGAGGACGAAAATGACCTAAATGTTCAACCAATGACACAAAATCACTGATTGGATGCACAAGAATGGTTAAAAACCCTAATTGCACGAGAATAAGCCTTGGGAGGACGAAAATGACCTAAATGTTCAACCAATGACACAAAATCACTTATTGGATGCACAAGATTGGTTAAAAACCCTAATTGGACGAGAATAAGCCTAGGGAGGACGAAAATGACCTAAATGTTCAACCAATGACACAAATGTACTTATTGGATGCACAAGATTGGTTAAAAACCCTAATTGGACGAGAATAAGCCTAGGGAGGACGAAAATGACCTAAATGTTTA
The DNA here is from genome assembly GCA_037974735.1 of Cicer chorassanicum. Lineage (NCBI taxonomy): Eukaryota > Viridiplantae > Streptophyta > Magnoliopsida > Fabales > Fabaceae > Cicer > Cicer chorassanicum. The sequence goes on from JBBPBP010000477.1 coordinate 6,307, forward strand.
ACCAACGACACAAAATCACTTATTGGATGCACAAGATTGGTTAAAAACCCTAATTTGACGAGAATAAGCGTTGGGAGGACGAAAATGACCGAAATGTTCAACCAATGACACAAAATCACTTATTGGATGCACAAGATTGGTTAAAAACCCTAATTGGACGAGAATAAGCTTTGGGAAGACGAAAATGACCTAAATGTTCAACCAATGACACAAAATCACTTATAGGAGACACAAGATTGGTTAAAAACCCTAATTGGACGAGAATAAACCTTTGGAGGACGAAAATGACCTAAATGTTCAACCAATGACACAGAATCACTTATTGGATGCACAAGATTGGTTAAAAACCCTAATTTGACGAGAATAAGCGTTAGGAGGACGACAATGACCTAAATGTTCAACCAATGACAAAAAATCACTTATTGGATGCAAAAGATTGGTTAAAAACCCTAATTGGACGAGAATAAGCTTTGGGACGACGAAAATGACCTAAATGTTCAACCAATGACACAAAATCACTTATTGGAGACACAAGATTGGTTAAAAACCCTAATTGGACGAGAATAAACCTTTGGAGGACGAAAATGACCTAAATGTTCAACCAATGACACAAATGTAGTTATTGGATGCACAAGATGGGTTAAAAACCCTAATTGGACGAGAATAAGCCTAGGGAGGACGAAAATGACCAAAATGTTCAACCAATGACACAAAATCACTTATTGGATGCACAAGATTGGTTAAAAACCCTAATTGGACGAGAATAAGGCTCGGGAGCACGAAAATGACCTAAATGTTCAACCAATGACACAAAATCACTTATTGGATGCACAAGATTGGTTAAAAACCCTAATTGGACAAGAATAAGCCTTGGGAGGACGAAAATGACCTAAATGTTCAACCAATGACACAAAATCACTTATTGGAGGCACAAGATTGGTTAAAAACCCTAATTGGACGAGAATAAGCCTTGCGAGGACGAAAATGACCTTAATGTTCAACCAATGACACAAATGTACTTATTGGATGCACAAGATTGGTTAAAAACCCTAATTGGACGAGAATAAGCCTTGGGAGGACGAAAATGACCTAAATGTTCAACCAATGACACAAATGTACTTATTGGATGCACAAGATTGGTTAAAAACCCTAATTGGACGAGAATAAGCCTTGGGAGGACGAAAATGACCTAAATGTTCAACCAATGACACAAAATCACTTATTGGATGCACAAGATTGGTTAAAAACCCTAATTGGACGAGAATAAGCCTTGGGAGGACGAAAATGACCTAAATGTTCAACCAATGACACAAAATCACTTATTGGATGCACAAGATTGGTTAAAAACCCTAATTGGAAAGAATAAGCCTAGGGAGGACGAAAATGACCTAAATGTTCAACCAATGACACAAATGTACTTATTGGATGCACAAGATTGGTTAAAAACCCTAATTGGACGAGAATAAGCCTAGGGAGGACGAAAATGACCTAAATGTTCAACCAATGGCACAATATCACTTATTGGATGCACAAGATTGGTTAAAAACCCTAATTGGACGAGAATAAGCCTTGGGAGGACGAAAATGACCTAAATGTTCAACCAATGACACAAAATCACTTATTGGATGCACAAGATTGGTTAAAAACCCTAATTGGACGAGAATAAGCCTTGGGAGGACCAAAATGACCTAAAGGTTCAACCAATGACACAAAATCACGTATTGGATGCACAAGATTGGTTAAAAACCCTAATTGGACGAGAATAATCCTTGGGAGGACGAAAATGATTTAAATGTTCAACCAATGACACAAATGTACTTATTGGATGCACAAGATTGGTTAAAAACCCTAATTGGACGAGAATAAGCCTTGGGAGGACGAAAATGACCTAAATGTTCAACCAATGACACAAATGTACTTATTGGATGCACAAGATTGGTTAAAAACCCTAATTGGACGAGAATAAGCCTTGGGAGGACGAAAATGACCTAAATGTTCAACAAATGACACAAATATAATTATTGGATGCACAAGATTGGTTAAAAACCCTAATTGGACGAGAATAAGCCTTGGGAGGACGAAAATGACCTAAATGTTCAACCAATGACACAAAATCACTTATTGGATGCACAAGATTGGTTAAAAACCCTAATTGGACAAGAATAAGCCTTGGGAAGACGAAAATGACCTAAATGTTCAACCAATGACACAAAATCACTTCTTGGATGCACAAGATTGGTTAAAAACCCTAATTGGACGAGAATAAGCCTTGGGAGGACGAAAATGACCTAAATGTTCAACCAATGACACAAAATCACTTATTGGATGCACAAGATTGGTTAAAAACCCTAATTGGACGAGAATAAGCCTTGGGAGGACGAAATTATGACCTAAATGTTCAACCAATGACACAAAATCACTTATTGGATGCACAAGATTGGTTAAAAACCCTAATTGGACGAGAATAAGCCTTGGGAGGACGAAAATGACCTAAATGTTCAACCACTTACACAAATATACATATTGGATGCACAAGATTGGGTAAAAACCCTGATTGGGCGAGATTAAGCCTTGGGAGGACGAAAATGACCTAAATGTTCAACCAATGACACAAAATCACTTGTTGGATGCACAAGATTGGTTAAAAACCCTAATTGGACGAGAATAAGCCTTGGGAGGACGAAAATGACCTAAATGTTCAACCAATGACACAAAATCACTTATTGGATGCACAAGATTGGTTCAAAACCCTAATTGGACGAGAATAAGCCAAGGGAGGACATAAATGACCTAAATGTTCAACCAATGACACAAAATCAATTATTGGATGCACAAGATTGGTTAAAAACCCTAATTGGACGAGAATAAGCCTTGGGAGGACGAAAATGACCTAAATGTTCAACCAATGACACAAAATCACTTATTGGATGCACAAGATTGGTTAAAAACCCTAATTGGACGAGAATAAGCCTTGGGAGGACAAAAATGACTTAAATGTTCAACCAATGACACAAATGTACTTATTGGATGCACAAGATTGGTTAAAAACCCTAATTGGACGAGAATAAGCCTTGGGAGGACGAAAATGACCTAAATGTTCAACCAATGACACAAAATCACTTATTGGATGCACAAGATTGGTTAAAAACCCTAATTGGACGAGAATAAGCCTTGGGAGGACGAAAATGACCTAAATGTTCAACCAATGACACAAAATCACTTATTGGATGCACAAGATTGGTTAAAAACCCAAATTGGACGAGAATTAGCCTAGGGAGGACAAAAATGACCTAAATGCTCAACCAATGACACCAAATCACTTATTGGATGCACAAGATTGGTTAAAAACCCTAATTGGACGAGAATAAGCCTAGGGAGGACGAAAATGACCTAAATGTTCAACCAATGACACAAATGTACTTATTGGATGCACAAGATTGGTTAAAAACCCTAATTGGACGAGAATAAGCCTTGGGAGGACAAAATGACATAAATGATTTACCAATGACACAAAATCACTTATTGGATGCACAAGATTGGTTAAAAACCCTACTTGGATGAGAATAAGCCTTGGGAGGACGAAAATGACCTAAATGTTCAACCAATGACACAAATGTACTTATTGGATGCACAAGATTGGTTAAAAACCCTAATTGGACGAGAAGAAGCCTTGGGAGGACGAAAATGACCTAAATGTTCAAGCAATGACACAAAATCACTTATTGGATGCACAAGATTGGTTAAAAACCCTAATTGGACGAGAATAAGCCTTGGGAGGACGAAAATGACCTAAATGTTCAAGCAATGACACAAAATCACTTATTGGATGCACAAGATTGGTTAAAAACCCTAATTGGACGAGAATAAGCCTAGGGAGGACGAAAATGACCTAAATATTCAACCAATGACACAAATGTACTTATTGGATGCACAAGATTGGTTAAAAACCCTAATTGGACAAGAATAAGCCTTGCGAGGATGAAAATGACCTAAATGTTCAAACAATGACACAAAATCACTTATTGGATGCACAAGATTGCTTAAAAACACTAATTGGACGAGAATAAGCCTTGGGAGGACGAAAATGACCTAAATGTTCAACCAATGACACAAAATCACTTATTGGATGCACACGATTGGTTAAAAACCCTAATTGGACGATAATAAGCCTTGGGAGGACGAAAATGACCTAAATGTTCAAACAATGACACAAAATCACTTATTGGATGCACAAGATATGTTTAAAACCCTAATTGGACGAGAATAAGCCTTGGGAGGACGAAAATGACCTAAATGTTCAACCAATGACACAAAATCACTTATTGGATGCACAAGATTGGTTAAAAACCCTAATTGGACGAGAATAAGCCTTGGGAGGACGAAAATGACCTAAATGTTCAACCAATGACACAAAATCACTTATTGGATGCACAAGATTGGATAAAAACCGTAACTGGACGAGAATAAGCCTTGGGAGGACGAAAATGACGTAAATGTTCAACCAATGACACAAATGTACTTATTGGATGCACAAGATTGGTTAAAAACCCGAATTGGACGAGAATAAGCCTTGGGAGGACGAAAATGACCTAAATGTTCAACCAATGACACAAATGTACTTAATGGATGCACAAGATTGGTTAAAAACTGTAATTGGACGAGAATAAGCCTTGGGAGGACGAAAATGACCTAAATGTTCAACCAATGACACAAAATCACTTATTGGATGCACAAGATTGGTTAAAAACCCTAATTGGACGAGAATAAGCCTTGGGAGGACGAAAATGACCTAAATGTTCAACCAATGTCACAAATGTACGTATTGGATGCACAAGATTTGTTAAAAACCCTAATTGGACGAGAATAAGCCTTGGGAGGACGAAAATGACCTAAATGTTCAACCAATGACACAAAATCACTTATTGGATGCACAAGATTGGTTAAAAACCCTAATTGGACGAGAATAAGCCTTGGGAGGACGAAAATGACCTAAATGTTCAACCAATGACACAAATGTACTTATTGGATGCAAAAGATTGGTTAAAAACCCTAATTGGACGAGAATAAGCCTTGGGAGGACGAAAATGACTTAAATGATTAACCCATGACACAAATGTACTTATTGGATGCACAAGATTGGTTCAAAACCCTAATTGGACGAGAATAAGCCTTGGGAGGACAAAAATGACATAAATGTTCAACCAATGACACAAAATCATTTATTGGATGCACAAGATTGGTTAAAAACCCTAATTGGACGAGAATAAGCCTTGGGAGGACGAAAATGACCTAAATGTTCAACCAATGACACAAAATCACTTATTGGATGCACAAGATTGGTTAAAAACCCTAATTGGACGAGAATAAGCCTTGGGAGGACGAAAATGACCTAAATGTTCGACCAATGGCACAAAATCACTTATTGGATGCACAAGATTGGTTAAAAACCCTAATTGGACGAGAATAAGCCTAGGGAGGACGAAAATGACCTAAATGTTCAACCAATGACACAAAATCACTTATTGGATGCACAAGATTGGTTAAAAACCCTGATTGGGCGAGAATAAGCCTTGGGAGGACGAAAATGACCTAAATGTTCAACCAATGACGCAAATGTACTTATTGGATGCACAAGATTGATCAAAAACCCTAATTGGACGAGAATAAGCCTTGGGAGGACGAAAATGACCTAAATGTTCAACCAATGACACAAAATCACTTATTGGATGCACAAGATTGGTTAAAAACCCTAATTGGACGAGAATAAGCCTTGGGAGGACGAAAATGACCTAAATGTTCAACCAATGACAAAAAAGCACTTATTGGATGCACAAGATTGGTTAAAAACCCTAATTGGACGAGAATAAGCCTTGGGAGGACGAAAATGACCTAAATGTTCAACCAATGACACAAATGTACTTATTGGATGCACAAGATTGGTTAAAAACCCTAATTGGACGAGAATAAGCCTTAGGAGGAGGAAAATGACCTAAATGTTCAACCAGTGACACAAAATCACTTATTGGATGCACAAGATTGGTTAAAAACCCTAATTGGACGAGAATAAGCCTAGGGAGGACGAAAATGACCTAAATGTTCAACCAATGACACAAATGTACTTATTGGATGCACAAGATTGGTTAAAAACCCTAATTGGACGAGAATAAGCCTTGGGAGGACGAAAATGACCTAAATGTTCAACCAATGACACAAAATCACTTATTGGATGCACAAGATTGGTTAAAAACCCTAATTGGACGAGAATAAGCCTTGGGAGGACGAAAATGACCGAAATGTTCAATCAATGACACAAATGTACTTACTGGATGCACAAGATTGGTTAAAAACCCTAATTTGATGAGAATAAGCCAAGGGAGGACGAAAATGACCTAAATATTCAACCAATGACACAAAATCACTTATTGGATGCACAAGATTGGTTAAAACCCTAATTGGACGAGAATAAGCCTAGGGAGGACGAAAATGACCTAAATGTTCAACCAATGACACAAAATCTCTTATTGGATGCACAAGATTGGTTAAAAACCCTAATTGGACGAGAATAAGCCTTGGGAGGACGAAAATGACCTAAATGTTCAACCAATGACACAAAAGCACTTATTGGATGCACAAGATTGGTTAAAAACCCTAATTGGAAGAGAATAAGCCTTGGGAGGACGAAAATGACCTAAATGTTCAACCAATGACACAAAATCAGTTATTGGATGCACAAGATTGGTTAAAAACCCGAATTGGACGAGAATAAGCCTTGGGAGGACGAAAATGACCTAAATGTTCAACCAATGACACAAAATCACTTATTGGATGCACAAGATTGGTTAAAAACCCTAATTGGACGAGAATAAGCCTTGGGAGGACGAAAATGACCTAAATGTTCAACCAGTGACACAAAATCACTTATTGGATGCACAAGATTGGTTAAAAACCCTAATTGGACGAGAATAAGCCTAGGGAGGTCGAAAATGACCTAAATGTTCAACCAATGACACAAATATACTTATTGGATGCACAAGATTGGTTAAAAACCCTAATTGGACGAGAGTAAGCCTAGGGGGGACGTAAATGACCTAAATATTCAACCAATGACACAAATTCACTTATTGGATGCACAAGATTGGTTAAAAACCCGAATTGGACGAGAATAAGCCTTGGGAGGACGAAAATGACCTAAATGTTCAACCAATGACACAAAATCACTTATTGGATGCACAAGATTGGTTAAAAACCCTAATTGGACGAGAATAATCATTGGGAGGACGAAAATGACCTAAATGTTCAACCAATGACACAAAAGTACTTATTGGATGCACAAGTTTGGTTAAAAACCCTAATTGGAAGAGAATAAGCCTTGGGAGGACGAAAATGACCTAAATGTTCAAACAATGACACAAAATCACTTATTGGATGCACAAGATTGGTTAAAAACCCTAATTGGACGAGAATAAGCCTTGGGAGGACGAAAATGACCTAAATGTTCAACCAATGACACAAAATCACTTATTGGATGCACAAGATTGGTTAAAAACCCTAATTGGACGAGAATAAGCCTTGGGAGGACGAAAATGATCTAAATGTTCAAACAATGTCACAAAATCACTTATTGGATGCAGAAGATTGGTACAAATGTACTTATTGAAATGCACAAGATTGGTTAAAAACCCTAATTGGACGAGAATAAGCCTTGGGAGGACGAAAATGACCTAAATGTTCAAACAATGACACAAAATCACTTATTGGATGCACAAGATTGGTTAAAAACCCTAATTGGACGAGAATAAGCCTTGGGAGGACGAAAATGACCTAAATGTTCAACCAATGACACAAAATCACTTATTGGATGCACAAGATTGGTTACAAACCTTAATTGGACGAGAATAAGCCTTGGGAGGACGAAAATGACCTAAATGTTCAACCAATGACACAAAATCACTTATTGGATGCACAAGATTGGTTAAAAACCCTAATTGGACGAGAATAAGCCTTGGGAGGACGAAAATGACCTAAATGTTCAACCAATGACACAAAATCACTTATTGGATGCACAAGATTGGTTAAAAACCGTAATTGGTTGAGAATAAGCCTTGGGAGGACGAAAATGACCTAAATGTTCAACCAATGACACAAATGTACTTATTGGATGCACAAGATTGGTTAAAAACCCTAATTGGACGAGAATAAGCCTTGGGAGGACGAAAATGACATAAATGATTTACCAATGACACAAAATCACTTATTGGATGCACAAGATTGGTTAAAAACCCTACTTGGATGAGAATAAGCCTTGGGAGGACGAAAATGACCTAAATGTTCAACCAATGACACAAATGTACTTATTGGATGCACAAGATTGGTTAAAAACCCTAATTGGACGAGAATAAGCCTTGGGAGGAAGAAAATGACCTAAATGTTCAAGCAACGACACAAAATCACTTATTGGATGCACAAGATTGGTTAAAAACCCTAATTGGACGAGAATAAGCCTTGGGAGGAAGAAAATGACCTAAATGTTCAGCCAATGACACAAATGTACTTATTGGATGCACAAGATTGGTTAAAACCCTATTTGGACGAGAATAAGACTTGGGAGGACGAAAATGACCTAAATGTTCAGCCAATGACACAAAATCACTTATTGGATGCACAAGATTGGTTCATAACCCTAATTGGACGAGAATAAGCCTAGGGAGGACGAAAATGACCTAAATGTTCAACCAATGACACAAATGTACTTATTGGATGCACAAGATTGGTTAAAAACCCTAATTGGACGAGAATAAGCCTTGGGAGGACAAAATGACATAAATGATTTACCAATGACACAAAATCACTTATTGGATGCACAAGATTGGTTAAAAACCCTACTTGGATGAGAATAAGCCTTGGGAGGACGAAAATGACCTAAATGTTCAACCAATGACACAAATGTACTTATTGGATGCACAAGATTGGTTAAAAACCCTAATTGGACGAGAAGAAGCCTTGGGAGGACGAAAATGACTTATATGTTCAAGCAATGACACAAAATTACTTATTGGATGCACAAGATTGGTTAAAAACCCTAATTGGACGAGAATAAGCCTTGGGAGGACGAAAATGACCTAAATGTTCAAGCAATGATACAAATGTACTTATTGAATGCAAAAGATTGGTTAAAACCCTAATTGGACGAGAATAAGCCTTGGGAGGACGAAAATGACCTAAATGTTCAACCAATGACACAAATGTA
>JBBPBP010000478.1:0-16683 GCA_037974735.1 Cicer chorassanicum
ATAAGCCTTGGGAGGACGAAAATATCCTAAATGTTCAACCAATGACACAAATGTACTTATTGAATGCACAAGATTGGTAAAAAAACCCTATTTGGACGAGAATAAGCCTTGGGAGGACGAAAATGACATAAATGTTCAACCAATGACACAAAATCACTTATTGGAAGCACAAGATTGGTTAAAAACCCTAATTGGACGAGAATATGCCTTGGGAGGACGAAAATGGCCTAAATGTTCAACCAATGACACAAATGTACTTATTGGATGCACAAGATTGGTTAAAAACCCTAGTTGGACGAGAATAAGCCTTGAGAGGACGAAAATGACCTAAATGTTCAACCAATGACACAAAATCACTTATTGGATGCACAATATTGGTTAAAAACCCTAATTGGACGCGAATAAGCCTAGGGAGGACGAAAATGACCTAAATGTTCAACCAATGACACAAATGTACTTATTGGATGCACAAATTTGTTAAAAACCCTAATTGGACGAGAATAAGCCTTGGGAGGACGAAAATGACCTAAATGTTCAAACAATGACACAAAATCACTTATTGGATGCACAAGATTGGTTAAAAACCCTAATTGGACGAGAATAAGTCCCTGGAGGACGAAAATGACCTAAATGTTCAACCAATGACACAAAATCACTTATTGGATGCACAAGATTGGTTAAAAACCCTAATTGGATGAGAATAAGCCTTGGGAGGACGAAAATGACCTAAATGTTCAACCAATGACACAAAATCACTTATTTGATGCACAAGATTCGTTAAAAACCCTAATTGGACGAGAATAAGCCTTGGGAGGACGAAAATGACCTAAATGTTCAACCAATGACACAAAATCACTTATTGGATGCACAAGATTGGTTCAAAACCCTAATTGGACGAGAATAAGCCTAGGGAGGACGAAAATGACCTAAATGTTCAACCAATTACACAAATATACTTATTGGATGCACAAGATTGGTTAAAAACCCTAATTGAACGAGAATAAGCCTTGGGAGGACGAAAATGACATAAATGTTTTACCAATGACACAAAATCACTTATTGGATGCACAAGATTGGTTAAAAACCCTAATTGGATGAGAATAAGCATTGGGAGGAAGAAAATGACCTAAATGTTCAACCAAGGACACAAATGTACTTATTGGATGCACAAGATTGGTTAAAAACCCTAATTGGACGAGAATAAGCCTTGGGAGGAAGAAAATGACCTAAATGTTCAAGCAATGACACAAAATCACTTATTGGATGCACAGGATTGGTTAAAAACCCTAATTGGACGAGAATAAGCCTTGGGAGGAAGAAAATGACCTAAATGTTCAGCCAATGACACAAATGTACTTATTGGATGCACAAGATTGGTTAAAAACCTATTTGGACGAGAATAAGCCTTGGGAGGACGAAAATGACCTAAATGTTCAACCAATGACACAAAATCACTTATTGGATGCACAAGATTGGTTCAAAACCCTAATTGGACGAGAATAAGCCTAGGGAGGACGAAAATGAGCTAAATGTTCAACCAATGACACAAATGTACTTATTGGATGCACAAGATTGGTTAAAAACCCTAATTGGACGAGAATAAGCCTTGGGAGGACGAAAGTGACATAAATGATTTACCAATGACACAAAATCACTTATTGGATGCACAAGATTGGTTAAAAACCCTACTTGGATGAGAATAAGCCTTGGGAGGATGAAAATGACCTAAATGTTCAAACAATGACACAAAATCACTTATTGGATGCACAAGATTGGTTAAAAACCCTAATTGGACGAGAATAAGCCTTGAGAGGACGAAAATGACCTAAATGTTCAACCAATGACACAAAATCACTTATTGGATGCACAATATTGGTTAAAAACCCTAATTGGACGCGAATAAGCCTAGGGAGGACGAAAATGACCTAAATGTTCAACCAATGACACAAATGTACTTATTGGATGCACAAATTTGTTAAAAACCCTAATTGGACGAGAATAACCCTTGGGAGGACGAAAATGACCTAAATGTTCAAACAATGACACAAAATCACTTATTTGATGCACAAGATTGGTTAAAAACCCTAATTGGACGAGAATAAGCCTTGGGAGGACGAAAATGACCTAAATGTTCAACCAATGCCACAAAATCACTTATTGCATGCACACGATTGGTTAAAAACCCTAATTGGACGAGAATAAGCCTTGGGAGGACGAAAATGACCTAAATGTTCAACGAATGACACAAAATCACTTATTGGATGCACAAGATTGGTTAAAAACCCTAATTGGATCAGAATAAGCCTAGGGAGGACGAAAATGACCTAAATGTTCAACCAGTGACACAAATGTACTTATTGGATGCACAAGATTGGTTGAAAACCCTAATTGGACGAGAATAAGCCTAGGGAGGACGAAAATGACCTAAATGTTCAACCAATGACACAAATGTACTTATTGGATGCACAAGATTGGTTAAAAACCCTAATTGGACGAGAATAAGCCTTGGGAGGACGAAAATGACATAAATGTTCAACCAATGACACAAATGTACTTATTGGAGGCACAAGATTGGTTAAAAACCCTAATTGTTCGAGAATAAGCCTTGGGAGGACGAAAATGACCTAAATGTTCAACCAATGACACAAAATCACTTATTGGATGCACAAGATTGGTTAAAAACCCTAATTGGACGAGAATAAGCCTTGGGAGGACGAAAATGACCTAAATGTATAACCAATGATACAAAATCACTTATTGGATGCACAAGATTGGTTAAAAACCCTAATTGGACGAGAATAAGCCTTGGGAGGACGAAAATGACCTAAATGTTCAACCAATGACACAAATGTACTTATTGGATGCACAAGATTGGTTAAAAACCCTAATTGGACGAGAATAAGCCTTGGGAGGACGAAAATGACCTAAATGTTCAAACAATGAAACAAAATCACTTATTGGATGCACAAGATTGGTTAAAAACCCTAATTGGACGAGAATAAGCCTTGGGAGGACGAAAATGACCTAAATGTTCAAACAATGACACAAAATCACTTATTGGATGCACAAGATTGGTTAAAAACCCTTATTCGACGAGAATAAGCCTTGAGAGGACGAAAATGACCTAAATGTTCAACCAATGACACAAATGTACTTATTGGATGCACAAGATTGGTTAAAAACCCTAATTGGACGAGAATAAGCCTTGGGAGGACGAAAATGACCTAAATGTTCAAACAATGACACAAAATCACTTATTTTATGCACAAGATTGGTTAAAAACCCTAATTGGACGAGAATAAGCCTTGGGAGGACGAAAATGACCTAAATGTTCAACGAATGACACAAAATCACTTATTGGATGCACAAGATTGGTTAAAAACCCTAATTGGATCAGAATAAGCCTAGGGAGGACGAAAATGACCTAAATGTTCAACCAGTGACACAAATGTACTTATTGGATGCACAAGATTGGTTAAAAACCCTAATTGGACGAGAATAAGCCTTGGGAGGACGAAAATGACCTAAATGTTCAACCAATGACACAAATGTACTTATTGGATGCACAGGATTGGTTAAAAACCCTAATTGGACGAGAATAAGCCTTGGAAGGACGAAAATGACCTAAATGTTCAACCAATGACACAAATGTACTTATTGGATGCACAAGATTGGTTAAAAACCCTAATTGGACGAGAATAAGCCTTGGGAGGACGAAAATGACCTAAATGTTCAAACAATGACACAAATTCACTTATTGGATGCACAAGATTGGTTAAAAACCCTAATTGGACGAGAATAAGCCTAGGGAGGACGAAAATGACCTAAATGTTCAACCAATGACACAAATGTACTTATTGGATGCACAAGATTGGTTAAAAACCCTAATTGGACGAGAATAAGCCTTGGGAGGACGAAAATGACCTAAATGTTCAACCAATGACACAAATGTACTTATTGGATGCACAAGATTGGTTAAAAACCCTAATTGGAAGAGAATAAGCCTTGGGAGGACAAAAATGACCTAAATGATCAACCAATGACACAAAATCACTTATTGGATGCACAGGATTGGTTAAAAACCCTAATCGGACGAGAATAAGCCTAAGGAGGACGAAAATGACCTAAATGTTCAACCAATGACACAAATGTACTTATTGGATGCACAAGATTGGTTAAAAACCCTAATTGGACGAGAATAAGCCTAGGGAGGACGAAAATGACCTAAATGTTCAACCAATGACACAAATGTACTTATTGGATGCACAAGATTGGTTAAAAACCCTAATTGGACGAGAATAAGCCTTGGGAGGACGAAAATGACCTAAATGTTCGACAAATGGCACAAAATCACTTATTGGATGCACAAGATTGGTTAAAAACCCTAATTGGACGAGAATAAGCCTAGGGAGGACGAAAATGACCTAAATGTTCAACCAATGACACAAATGTACTTATTGGATGCACAAGATTGGTTAAAAACCCTAATTGGACGAGAATAAGCCTAGGGAGGATGAAAATGACCTAAATGTTCAACCAATGACACAAAATCACTTATTGGATGCTCAATATTGGTTAAAAACCATAATTGGACGAGAATAAGCCTTGGGAGAACGAAAATGACCTAAATGTTCAACCAATGACACAAAATCACTTATTAAATGCACAAGATTGGTTAAAAACCCTAATTGGACGAGAATATGCCTTGGGAGGACGAAAATGACCTAAATGTTCAACCAATGAAAGAAATGTACTTATTGGATGCACAAGATTGGTTAAAAACCCTAATTGGACGAGAATAAGCCTAGGGAGGACGAAAATGACCTAAATGTTCAACCAATGACACAAATGTACTTATTGGATGCACAAGATTGGTTAAAAACCCTAATTGGACGAGAATAAGCCTTGGGAGGACGAAAATGACCTAAATGTTCAACCAATGAAACAAAATCACTTATTGAATGCACAAGATTGGTTAAAAACCCTAATTGGACGAGAATATGCCTTGGAAGAACGAAAATGACCTAAATGTTCAAACAATGACACAAAATCACTTATTGGATGCACAAGATTGGTTAAAAACCCTAATTGGACGAGAATAAGCCTTGGGAGGAAGAAAATGACCTAAATGTTCAACCAATGACACAAAATCACTTATTGGATGCACAAGATTGGTTAAAAACCCTAATTGGACGAGAATAAGCCTTGGGAGGACGAAAATGACCTAAATGTTCAAGCAATGATACAAATGTACTTATTGAATGCAAAAGATTGGTTAAAACCCTAATTGGACGAGAATAAGCCTTGGGAGGACGAAAATGACCTAAATGTTCAACCAATGACACAAATGTATTTATTGGATGCACAAGATTGGTTAAAAACCCTAATTAGACGAGAATAAGCCTTGGGAGGACGAAAATATCCTAAATGTTCAACCAATGACACAAATGTACTTATTGAATGCACAAGATTGGTAAAAAAACCCTATTTGGACGAGAATAAGCCTTGGGAGGACGAAAATGACATAAATGTTCAACCAATGACACAAAATCACTTATTGGAAGCACAAGATTGGTTAAAAACCCTAATTGGACGAGAATATGCCTTGGGAGGACGAAAATGGCCTAAATGTTCAACCAATGACACAAATGTACTTATTGGATGCACAAGATTGGTTAAAAACCCTAATTGGACGAGAATAAGCCTTGAGAGGACGAAAATGACCTAAATGTTCAACCAATGACACAAAATCACTTATTGGATGCACAATATTGGTTAAAAACCCTAATTGGACGCGAATAAGCCTAGGGAGGACGAAAATGACCTAAATGTTCAACCAATGACACAAATGTACTTATTGGATGCACAAATTTGTTAAAAACCCTAATTGGACGAGAATAAGCCTTGGGAGGACGAAAATGACCTAAATGTTCAAACAATGACACAAAATCACTTATTTGATGCACAAGATTGGTTAAAAACCCTAATTGGACGAGAATAAGCCTTGGGAGGACAAAATGACCTAAATGTTCAACCAATGCCACAAAATCACTTATTGGATGCACACGATTGGTTAAAACCCCTAATTGGACGAGAATAAGCCTTGGGAGGAAGAAAATGACCTAAATGTTCAAGCAATGACACAAAATCACTTATTGGATGCACAAGATTGGTTAAAAACCCTAATTGGACGAGAATAAGCCTTGGGAGGAAGAAAATGACCTAAATGTTCAGCCAATGACACAAATGTACTTATTGGATGCACAAGATTGGTTAAAAACCTATTTGGACGAGAATAAGCCTTGGGAGGACGAAAATGACCTAAATGTTCAACCAATGACACAAAATCACTTATTGGATGCACAAGATTGGTTCAAAACCCTAATTGGACGAGAATAAGCCTAGGGAGGACGAAAATGAGCTAAATGTTCAACCAATGACACAAATGTACTTATTGGATGCACAAGATTGGTTAAAAACCCTAATTGGACGAGAATAAGCCTTGGGAGGACGAAAGTGACATAAATGATTTACCAATGACATAAAATCACTTATTGGATGCACAAGATTGGTTAAAAACCCTACTTGGATGAGAATAAGCCTTGGGAGGACGAAAATGACCTAAATGTTCAACCAATGACACAAATGTACTTATTGGATGCACAAGATTGGTTAAAAACCCTAATTGGACGAGAAGAAGCCTTGGGAGGACGAAAATGACTTAAATGTTCAAGCAATGACACTAAATCACTTATTGGATGCACAAGATTGGTTAAAAACCCTAATTGGACGAGAATAAGCCTTGGGAGGACGAAAATGACCTAAATGTTCAAGCAATGACACAAAATCACTTATTAGATGCACAAGATTGGTTAAAAACCCTAATTGGACGAGAATAAGCCTAGGGAGGACGAAAATGACCTAAATGTTCAACCAATGACACAAATGTACTTATTGGATGCACAAGATTGGTTAAAAACCCTAATTGGACGAGAATAAGCCTAGGGAGGACGAAAATGACCTAAATGTTCAACCAATGACACAAAATCACTTATTGGATGCACAAGATTGGTTAAAAACCCTAATTGGACGAGAATAAGCCTTCGGAAGACGAAAATAACCTAAATGTTCAACCAATGACACAAAATCAATTATTGGATGCACAAGATTGGTTAAAAACCCTAATTGGACGAGAATAAGCCTTGGGAGGACGAAAATGACCTAAATGTTCAACCAATGACACAAATGTACTTATTGGATGCACAACATTGGTTAAAAACCCTAATTGGACGAGAATAAGCATTGGGAAAACGAAAATGACCTAAATGTTCAACCAATGACACAAATGTACTTATTGGATGCACAAGATTGGTTAAAAACCCTAATTGGACGAGAATAAGCCTTGGGAGGACGAAAATGACCTAAATGTTCAACCAATGAAACAAATTCACTTATTGGATGCACAAGATTGGTTAAAAACCCTAATTGGACGAGAATAAGCCTTGGGAGGACGAAAATGACCTAAATGTTCAACCAATGACACAAATGTACTTATTGGATGCACAAGATTGGTTAAAAACCCTAATTGGACGAGAATAAGCCTAGGGAGGACGAAAATGACCTAAATGTTCAACCAATGACACAAAATCACTTATTGGATGCACAAGATTGGTTAAAAACCCTAATTGGAGGAGAATAAGTCTTGGGAGGACGAAAATGACCTAAACGTTCAACCGATGACACAAATGTACTTATTGGATGCACAACATTGGTTAAAAATCCTAATTGGATGAGAATAAGCCTTGGGAGGACGAAAATTACCTACATGTTCAACCAATGACACAAAATCACTTATTGGATGCACAAGATTGGTTAAAAACCCTAATTGGACGAGAATAAGCCTTGGGAGGACGAAAATGACCTAAATGTTCAACCAATGACACAAATGTACTTATTGGATGCACAAGATTGGTTAAAAACCCTAATTGGACGAGAATAAGCCTAGGGAGGACGAAAATGACCTAAATGTTCAACCAATGACACAAAATCACTTATTGGATGCACAAGATTGGTTAAAATCCCTAATTAGACGAGAAATAGACTTGGGAGGACGCAAATGACCTAAATAATCAACCAATGACACAAAATCACTTATTGGATGCACAAGATTGGTTAAAACCCTTATTGGACGAGAATAAGCCTTGGGAGGACGAAAAATGACCTAAATGTTCAACCAATGACACAAATGTACTTATTGGATGCACAAGATTGGTTAAAAACCCTAATTGGACGAGAATAAGCCTTGGGAGGACGAAAATGACTTAAATGTTCAACAAACGACACAAAATCACTTGTTGGATGCACAAGATTGGTTAAAATCCCTAATTGGACGAGAATAATCCTTGGGAGGACGAAAATGACCTAAATGTTCAACCAATGACACAAATGTACTTATTGGATGCACAAGATTGGTTAAAAACCCTAATTGGACGAGAATAAGCCTTGGGAGGACGAAAATGACCTAAATGTTCAACCAATGAAACAAAATCACTTATTGGATGCACAAGATTGGTTAAAAACCCTAATTGGACGAGAATAAGCCTTGGGAGGACGAAAATGACCTAAATGTTAAACCAATGACACAAAATCACTTATTGGATGCACAAGATTGGTTAAAAACCCTAATTGGACGAGAATAAGCCTTGGGGGAGGAAAATGACCTAAATGTTCAACCAATAGCACAAAATCACTTATTGGAAGCACAAGATTGGTTAAAAACCCAATTTGGACGAGAATAAGCCTAGGGAGGACGAAAATGACCTAAATGTTAAACCAATGACACAAAATCACTTATTGGATGCACAAGATTGGTTAAAAACCCTAATTGGACGAGAATAAGCCTTGGGAGGACGAAAATGACCTAAATGTTCAACCAATGACACAAAATCAATTATTGGATGCACAAGATTGGTTAAAAACCCTAATTGGCAAATAATAAGCCTTGGGAGAACAAAAATGACCTAAATGTTCAACCAATGACACAAAATCACTTATTGGATGCACAAGATTGGTTAAAAACCCTAATTGGACGAGAATAAGCCTAGGGAGGACGAAAATGACCTAAATGTTCAACCAATGACACAAAATCACTTATTGGATGCACAAGATTGGTTAAAAACCCTAATTGGACGAGAATAAGCTTTTGGAGGTCATAAATGACCTAAATGTTCAACTAATGACACAAATGTACTTATTGGATGCACAAGATTGTTAAAAAACCCTAATTGGACGAGAATAAGTATTGGGAGGACGAAATTGACCTAAATGTTCAACCAATGACACAAAATCACTTATTGGATGCACAAGATTGGTTAAAAACCCTAATTGGACGAGAATAAGCCTTGGGAGGACGAAAATGACCTAAATGTTCAACCAATGACACAAATGTACTTATTGGATGCACAAGATTGGTTAAAAACCCTAATTGGACGCGAATAAGCCTTGGGAGGAAGAAAAATGACATAAATGTTCAACCAATGACACAAATGTACTTATTGGATGCACAAGATTGGTTAAAAACCCTAATTGGACGAGAATAAGCCTAGGGAGGACGAAAATGACCTAAATGTTCAACCAATGACACAAAATCACTTATTGGATGCACAAGATTGGTTAAAAACCCTAATTGGACGAGAATAAGCCTTGGGAGGACAAAAATAACCTAAAGGTTCAACCAATGACACAAATGTACTTATTGGATGCACAAGATTGGTTAAAAACCCTAATTGGACGAGAATAAGCCTAGGGAGGACGAAAATGACCTAAATGTTCAACCAATGACACAAAATCACTTATTGGATGCACAAGATTGGTTAAAACCCCTAAATGGATGAGAAAAAGCCTAGGGAGGACGAAAATGACCTAAATGTTCAACCAATGACACAAATGTACTTATTGGATGCACAAGATTGGTTAAAAACCCTAATTGGACGAGAATAAGCCTTGGGAGGACGAAAATGACCTAAATGTTCAACCAATGAAACAAAATCAATTATTGGATGCACAAGATTGGTTAAAAACCCTAATTGGACGAGAATAAGCCTTGGGAGGACGAAAATGACCTAAATGTTCAACCAATGACACAAAATCACTTATTGGATGCACAAGATTGGTTAAAAACCCTAATTGGACGAGAATAAGCATATGGAGGACGAAAATGACCTAAATGTTCAACCAATGACACAAATGTACTTATTGGATGCACAAGATTGGTTAAAAACCCTAATTGGACGAGAATAAGCCTAGGGAGGACGAAAATGACCTAAATGTTCAACCAATGACACAAAATCACTTATTGGATGCCCAAGATTGGTTAAAAACCCTAATTGGACGAGAATAAGCATTGAGAGGGTGAACATGACCTAAAAGTTAGACCAATGACACAAAATCACTTATTGGATGCACAAGATTGGTTAAAAACCCTAATTGGACGAGAATAAGCCTTGGGAGGACGAAAATGACCTAAATGTTCAACCAATGACACAAATGTACTTATTGGATGCACAAGATTGGTTAAAAACCCTAATTAGACGAGAATAAGCCTTGGGAGGACGAAACTGACCTAAATGTTCAACCAATGACACAAATGTACTTATTGGATGCACAAGATTGGTTAAAAACCCTAATTGGACGAGAATAAGCCTAGGGAGGACGAAAATGACCTAAATGTTCAACCAATGACACAAAATCACTTATTGGATGTACTAGATTGGTTAAAAACCCTAATTGGTCGAGAATAAGCCTTGAAAGGACGAAAATAACCTAAATGTTCAACCAATGACACAAATGTACTTATTGGATGCACAAGATTGGTTAAAAACCCTAATTGGACGAGAATAAGCCTAGGGAGGACGAAAATGACCTAAATGTTCAACCAATGACACAAAATCACTTATTGGATGCACAAGATTGGTTAAAACCCCTAATTGGACGAGAATAAGCATTGGGAGGACGAAAATGACCTAAATTTTCAACCAATGACACAAAATCACTTATTGGATGCACAAGATTGGTTAAAAACCCTAATTGGACGAGAATAAGCATTGGGAGGACGAAAATGACCTAAATGTTCAACCAATGACACAAATGTACTTATTGGATGCACAAAACCCTAATTGTCGAGAATAAGTCTAGGGAGGACGAAAATGACCTAAATGTTCAACCAATGACACAAAATCACTTATTGGATGCACAAGATAGGTTAAAAAACCTAATTGGACGAGAATAAGCCTTGGGAGGACGAAAATGACCTAAATGTTCAACCAATGACACAAAATCACTTATTGGATGCACAAGATTGGTTAAAAACCCTAATTGGACGAGAATAAGCCTTGGGAGGACGAAAATGACCTAAATGTTCAAACTATGGCACAAAATACTTTATTGGATTCACAAGATTGGTTAAAAACCCTAATTGGACGAGAATAAGCCTTGGGAGGACAAAAATGACCTAAATGTTCAACCAATGACACAAAATCACTTATTGGATGCACAAGATTGGTTAAAAACCCTAATTGGACGAGAATAAGCCTTGGGAGGACGAAAATGACCTAAATGTTCAATCAATGACCCAAAATCACTTATTGGATGCACAAGATTGGTTAAAAACCCTAATTGGACGAGAATAAGCCTTGGGAGGACGAAAATGACCTAAATGTTCAACCAATGAAACAAAATCACTTATTGGATGCACAAGATTGGTTAAAAACCCTAATTGGACGAGAATAAGCCTTGGGGGAGGAAAATGACCTAAATGTTCAACCAATAGCACAAAATCACTTATTGGAAGCACAACATTGGTTAAAAACCGTAATTGGACGAGAATAAGCCTAGGGAGGACGAAAATGACCTCAATGTTAAACCAATGACACAAAATCACTTATTGGATGCACAAGATTGGTTAAAAACCCTAATTGGACGAGAATAAGCCTTGGGAGGACGAAAATGACCTAAACGTTCAATCAATGACCCAAAATCACTTATTGGATGCACAAGATTGGTTAAAAACCCTAATTGGACGAGAATAAGCCTTGGGAGGACGAAAATGACCTAAATGTTCAACCAATGACACAAATGTACTTATTGGATGCACAAGATTGGTTAAAAACCCTAGTTGGACGAGAATAAGCCTTGGGAGGAAGAAAATGACCTAAATGTTCAACCAATGACACAAATGTACTTATTGGATGCACAAGATTGGTTAAAAACCCTAATTGGACGAGAATAAGCGTTGGGAGGACGAAAATGACCTAAATGTTCAACCAATGACACAAATGTACTTATTGGATGCACAAGATTGGTTAAAAACCCTAATTGGACGAGAATAAGCCTTGCGAGGACGAAAATGACCTAAATGTTCAACCAATGACACAAATGTACTTATTGGATGCACAAGATTGGTTAAAAACCATAATTGGACGAGAATAAGCATTGGGAGGACGAAAATGACCTTAATGTTCAACCAATGACACAAAATCACTTATTGGATGCACAAGATTGGTTAAAAACCCTAATTGGACGAGAATAAGCCTTGGGAGGACGAAAATGACCTAAATGTTCAACCAATGAAACAAAATCACTTATTGGATGCACAAGATTGGTTAAAAATCCTAATTGGACGAGAATAAGCCTTGGGAGGACGAAAATGACCTAAATGTTCAACCAATGACACAAATGTACTTATTGGATGCAAAAGATGTGTTTAAACCCCTAATTGGACGAGAATAAGCCTTGGGAGGACGAAAATGGCCTAAATGTTCAACCAATGACACAAATGTACTTATTGGATGCACAAGATTGGTTAAAAACCCTAATTGGACGAGAATAAGCCTTGGGAGGACGAAAATGACCTAAATGTTCAACCAATGAAACAAAATCACTTATTGGATGCACAAGATTGGTTAAAAACCCTAATTGGACGAGAATAAGCCTATGGAAGACGAAAATGACCTAAATGTTCAACCAATGACACAAATGTACTTATTGGATGCACAAGATTGGTTAAAAACCCTAATTGGATAAGAATAAGCCTAGGGAGAACGAAAATTACCTAAATGTTCAACCAATGACACAAAATCATTTATTGGATGCACAAGATTGGTTAAAACCATTAATTGTATGAGAATAAGCCTTGGGAGGACGAAAATGACCTAAATGTTCAACCAATGACACAAATGTACTTATTCGATGCACAAGATTGGTTAAAAACCCTAATTGGACGAGAATAAGCCTTGGGAGGACGAAAATGACCTAAATGTTCAACCAATGAAACAAAATCACTTATTGGATGCACAAGATTGGTTAAAAACCCTAATTGGACGAGAATAAGCCTATGGAAGACGAAAATGACCTAAATGTTCAACCAATGACACAAATGTACTTATTGGATGCACAAGATTGGTTAAAAACCCTAATTGGATGAGAATAAGCCTAGGGAGAACGAAAATTACCTAAATGTTCAACCAATGACACAAAATCATTTATTGGATGCACAAGATTGGTTAAAACCATTAATTCTACGAGAATAAGCCTTGGGAGGACGAAAATGACCTAAATGTTCAACCATTGACACAAATGTACTTATTGGATGCACAAGATTGGTTAAAAACCCTAATTGGACGAGAATAAGCCTTGGGAGGACGAAAATGACCTAAATGTTCAACCAATGAAACAAAATCACTTATTGGATGCACAAGATTGGTTAAAAACCCTAATTGGACGAGAATATGCCTTGGGAGGACGAAAATGACCTAAATGTTCAACCAATGACACAAATGTACTTATTGGATGCAAAAGATTGGTTAAAACCCCTAATTGGACGAGAATAAGCCTTGGGAGGACGAAAATGGGCTAAATGTTCAACCAAT
The DNA here is from genome assembly GCA_037974735.1 of Cicer chorassanicum. NCBI lineage: Eukaryota > Viridiplantae > Streptophyta > Magnoliopsida > Fabales > Fabaceae > Cicer > Cicer chorassanicum. Next base: position 13,926 of record JBBPBP010000478.1, read on the forward strand.
GACACAAATGAACTTATTGGATGCACAAGATTGGTTAAAAACCCTAATTGGACGAGAATAAGCCTTGGGAGGACGAAAATGACCTAAATGTTCAACCAATGAAACAAAATCACTTATTGGATGCACAAGATTGGTTAAAAACCCTAATTGGACGAGAATAAGCCTAGGGAAGACGAAAATGACCTAAATGTTCAACCAATGACACAAAATCACTTATTGGATGCACAAGATTGGTTAAAAACCCTAATTTGATGAGAATAAGCCTAGGGAGAACGAAAATTACCTAAATGTTCAACCAATGACACAAAATCATTTATTGGATGCACAAGATTGGTTAAAACCATTAATTGTACGAGAATAAGCCTTGGGAGGACGAAAATGACCTAAATGTTCAACTAATGACACAAATGTACTTATTGGATGCACAAGATTGGTTAAAAACCCTAATTGGACGAGAATAAGCCTTGGGAGGACGAAAATGACCTAAATGTTCAACCAATGACACAAATGCACTTATTGGATGCACAAGATTGGTTAAAAACCCTAATTGGACGAGAATAAGCCTTGGGAGGACGAAAATGACCTAAATGTTCAACCAATGAAACAAAATCACTTATTGGATGCACAAGATTGGTTAAAAACCCTAATTGGACGAGAATAAGCCTTGGGAGGACGAAAATGACCTAAATGTTCAACCAATGACACAAATGTACTTATTGGATGCAAAAGATTGGTTAAAACCCCAAATTGGACGAGAATAAGCCTCGTGAGGACGAAAATGACATAAATGTTCAACCAATGACACAAATGTACATATTGGATGCACAAGATTGGTTAAAAACCCGAATTGGAGGAGAATAAGCCTTGGGAAAACGAAAATGACCTAAATGTTCAACCAATGACACAAATGTACTTATTGGATGCACAAGATTGGTTAAAAACCCTAATTGGACGAGAATAAGCCTTGGGAGGACGAAAATGACCTAAATGTTCAACCAATGAAACAAAATCACTTATTGGATGCACAAGATTGGTTAAAAACCCTAATTGGATGAGAATAAGCCTAAGGAAGACGAAAATGACCTAAATGTTCAAACAATGACACAAATGTACTGATTGGATGCACAAGATTGGTTAAAAAGCCTAATTGGACGAGACTAAGCATTGGGAGGACGAAAATGACTTAAATGTTCAACCAATGACACAAAATCACTTATTGGATGCACAAGATTGGTTCAAAACCCTAATTGGACGAGAATAAGCCTTGGGAGGACGAAAATGACCTAAATGTTCAACCAATGAAACAAAATCACTTATTAGATGCACAAGATTGGTTAAAAACCCTAATTGGACGAGAATAAGCCTTGGGAGGACGAAAATGACCTAAATGTTCAACCAATGAAACAAAATCACTTATTGGATGCACAAGATTGGTTAAAAACCCTAATTGGACGAGAATAAGCCTAGGGAAGACGAAAATGACCTAAATGTTCAAACAATAACACAAATGTACTGATTGGATGCACAAGATTGGTTAAAAAAGCCTAATTGGACGATACTAAGCATTGGGAGGACGAAAATGACTTAAATGTTCAACCAATGACACAAAATCACTTATTGGATGCACAAGATTGGTTCAAAACCCTAATTGGACGAGAATAAGCCTTGGGAGGACGAAAATGACCTAAATGTTCAACCAATGAAACAAAATCACTTATTGGATGCACAAGATTGGTTAAAAACCCTAATTGGACGAGAATAAGCCTTGGGAGGACGAAAATGACCTAAATGTTCAACCAATGACACAAATGTACTTATTGGATGCAAAAGATTGGTTAAAACCCCAAATTGGACGAGAATAAGCCTCGTGAGGACGAAAATGACATAAATGTTCAACCAATGACACAAATGTACATATTGGATGCACAAGATTGGTTAAAAACCCTAATTGGACGAGAATAAGCCTTGGGAAAACGAAAATGACCTAAATGTTCAACCAATGACACAAATGTACTTATTGGATGCACAAGATTGGTTAAAAACCCTAATTGGACGAGAATAAGCCTTGGGAGGACGAAAATGACCTAAATGTTCAACCAATGAAACAAAATCACTTATTGGATGCACAAGATTGGTAAAAAACCCTAATTGGACGAGAATAAGCCTTGGGAGGACGAAAATGACCTAAATGTTCAACCAATGACACAAATGTACTTATTGGATGCAAAAGATGTCTTAAAACCCCTAATTGGACGAGAATAAGCCTTGGGAGGACGAAAATGGCCTAAATGTTCAACCAATGACACAAATGTACTTATTGGATGCACAAGATTGGTTAAAAACCCTAATTGGACGAGAATAAGCCTTGGGAGGACAAAAATGACCTAAATGTTTAAACAATGACACAAAATCACTTATTGGATGCACAAGATTGGTTATAAACCCTAATTGGACGAGAATAAGCATTGGGAGGACGAAAATGACCTAACTGTTCAAACAATGACACAAATGTACTGATTGGATGCACAAGATTGGTTAAAAACCCTAATTGGACGAGACTAAGCATTAGGAGGACGAAAATGACCTAAATGTTCAACCCATGACACAAATGTACTTATTGGATGCACAAGATTGGTTAAAAACCCTAATAGGACGAGAATAAGCCTTGGGAAAACGAAAAATGACCTAAATGTTCAACCAATGACACTAATCTACTTATTGGATGCACTAGATTGGTTAAAAACCCTAATTGGACGAG